>JAJJWW010002320.1:0-125051 GCA_023531295.1 Papaver armeniacum | reverse complement strand
AATCCTCTAAATGTAAGAAGTATTGCGAATCCATCATGCGAAACTCTCGCTCCATGTTCTTTGCCTCATGCTATGCTTCTATTCTTTCGCGAAGTTCAAACTTTGCAAGTGGATAAGAAATATTAATCCTTGAAGTATAAGAAGTATTGCCTCTCGCTCATGCGAGTCATTATTCCATTTTTGGTGAGGATTCTTGTTGTTCATTGGTAAACATCTTCCTTGGAAATGATTCTTGCCGGAAAATAAAGAACATTGCTAGAAAATAAAGAACATAAAATGTTTTTTCTGTGAATCCATTGTTGCCTCTCGTTCTTTATCTACGAAGGTAGAATCATTGAAAAGTGTTGAATGAGTGAGTTATTTCTTCATTCTTATCTTTCCTCTATCTCCGCGTTGTGCTCATGCGATAGTATAATCTCTTCATTGCTTTATGTTGAATTTTATCATTGCGACAAGATCGCAGGACGTCTTTACATTTTCATGCAATGACCCATTGACCTTGCCTTATCATTTTTGTGTGGACTTCCAAGTTAGACCTCTAATTAGGGAGGTCCTCCCCTGCCACCTTTCATCGCGACAAAATCGCAGGACGTCTTTACACTTGCATGTAAAGACCCATTGATCTTGCCTTATCATTTTTCAAGTATTTTTGCCTCTGCAGGATGTTTTGTTTGCGACAATATGACAGAGCCTAAATATCCTTGCGAACATGGAGCCCCATGACATTGCTGGCCTTGCGACGAAATCAGCAGACGTCCGTACACTCTCGTGTAAAGACTCCATTGATCTCTGTCTTACCCTCGCGTTAGTATTATTGCCTCTGCAGGATCATTGCACAAATATGACAAGCCTAAGTCTCCTTGCGAAAACAAAGCCTCATGACATTTGCGTCTCTGCTTTGACACTCCCCTAATGGAGAGCGCCGCTTATCATCTCCTGCTGCTCCCTTCAAGGAGGCGAAACATCTACCATACAAGACTAGCTCCTCCCATCCGGCCTTAACAACAACCAGCTTGTTTTCGCAGCCTCTTATCCCTTATACCTATAGGGTTTATGGTTACGAGACCGCACCCTAAGTGGAGTTTTCTTCAGCGAGTGCAACATATGCCAAGACTTGCCAAGAATGGCCAGGTAGGTTCATCCATCCCGGCACTCGGCTCAACCGTGTACCTCGGCGCCTTGAGCATACACCGACTCCTAAGAAGAGACCTCTGGCCGCCCAACCAGGGTATAACCTACATATATAGTTGGGAATCCAAGGTACCTCCTCCTGATAGGCTTTCATGGGCCCCAAATTTTCATGACTCTAAGCTTCGTGGAGCGGTGTAACCTTCCCCCGAGCCATGTCGAGAGATACCCCTTATATGACGCACTTTAGGTCTTACATTTGCCTCTTACGAAATATCATTCACGAACTAGGGTGTACGCCATAAAGGTTCGTCCCATTCACTCACTCAATCATTTTTGTCAATTCATTCAATCATTCATTTTTGATTATCTCTTCTCATTATCTTTGCGAAATTATCGCATGTCTTCATTCTTTCATTCATTTCTTCATTTCTCATCATTTCTTTCATTCATTCTCATAATATCATATCATTTGCGATTTGTCGTCGTTGTTGTTCTCGCGAAGTATATGATTTGCTTGCAAGGCTATCATCCTTGAAATGTATGAACGTCGCATAAAATATAATTATCTCGCAAGCAAAAGAATTGTGAGAAATGAGATTTGAACCCTTGACTTGCCTTTTGCATATTCTCGCACCATACCAATCTGTTTCTAACCCTTTCTTGCGAAAGAATCAAAGACTTCGCGAGCTTAACATCTCGCGAAGGAACACCTCTCGCGAAGGGCAAATTGTGCGAACCTTACCACAACAACATGAACGAAGCTTGCACTGATGGTTGAGGGAGAAGCTAAGAAAGTCGATGCCGCGAGTTCGATTCTCATCTTTTCATTTTTTGTCATCTTTTTCTTGAATACAAGTCACGTATTAGAAGTCTACGATCACTTCGCATACAAATGAACTAGCATAGCTTGGTCACCAAGACAGAGAATGGGTCTCAAGATGCAGTTCGAACCTTCCTAGCCGCAAGTTTTTTTTTTTTTTTTTTTTTTTTACCTCTGACTTCGTTTCTCTTCCTTTTTCATTGCTCTTCCGCGAAGTAACCTGCGAAGTGGGCTTGTCTTCCGCCTTCTTTCCTTCGTGATTATTGCTTTGAACTCGATTGGCCGACGAGGTATTTTGAATGTTCGCTGATGGTGATACTGTGTATCATGGATTCGTCTCAGTGATTCCCCGGTGAAATAAACTTTGAATTTTCTTCTTCACGCTGGTATTTGGGAAGTAGTAAACATCTTTGTGAAGTGAAGGAACATCTGGGAAGTGTTTATTCTCGCCGTAAATGTTCATAAGGTGAACATCTGCCCAAGAATGAGTTATTGAAAAGTTTGGAGTGAAATCTCGCCGCTTCTATGAATGAATGTACGTTAAACTCCTTTGTCATGTTGCTCGACTTCGAGAGATATTTCTTCCTTAGTTGCCTCATCCTCCTTAGTTTTTCATATTTCTTTGCAATAGCTTGCGATCAAGTAAGTATTTTTACTCTATCTTTGTGGATGATCCTCTCGGCTTTGATTTATCTATTTGTTTGTTCTCGGCTATTTGTTGTGGTGTATCTATTTTCATAAACTCTATTTGTCGTAGTTTGATTTTCACCGTTGAGCTTGCTCTCGTCTTCCTTGGCACTTGTAGCTCGGATTTTGTTGTTTGATATTCATTCATCCGTCTTACGAGTCATATAATCATTTATCTTTTATCTCTTGAACTCGAAGTGATCTAAAGAGATGGACTTCGTTAGGTTCTGCATCCTTTCGTTCGCGTGTAACTTCATCTTTTCACCTGTAACTATCCTTTGCTGCAAGCAAACTACCATCCAATGAAGAACTAAGAAAGTTGTTACCAAATAAGACTTAAATGTATTCTATATTTTGGTACAAGTAAACTACTATCCCATCGAGTTCGTGGTTTTAAATTTCAAAACAAAATTCGTTTTATATCATGGTTTCTTAAAGAATAGTCACTTTTTTGATTAAGAACAGGCTGTGTTTTGGGTTTCAAGCATTTTTAGTGAACATAGAATCTGGTGATACCAAGACACTTGCAAAAGTAGTACTCAAATCATCATAGAAAAACAAGAAAAGGAGTACTTAGCTTTTTAATTTCTGGTATTTGAGTAGCCACGAAGAGATGATGCCATATGAACTTATGCAGGGAAGGTTTGTTTATTGTTTAGTAAGCTTTAAACGATGAGACTGGGATTGGCTTCCTTCTTCGCTGGTATAATAATCTCACAAGAACTATTCGCACAGCCATGGAATAGCTTCACTGAAACATGTTTGTTAACCTCATCACGCCTTTGTTCTTTGGTCATCTGCTTTTTGGTATTGAACTCCATATATTTTTATCTTCTTTGCTTCTGTTCTCCAATGATGATTGATTGTCTCTTGTTCGTTATATGTTCAGCCTTTGTATGTTGATCTGGTTCGTGACCTTTTGGTTGCTGGGCTCTTCTGTTCACTCTTTTTTAATTACTGGAACTCATCAGTCAAGTTAGTCAAGTTAGATATCACCGTCTTTCTATCAGCATGCTGGATTGTTGTGTATTGTGTTCGAATATCTCTTTGTTTGCTGTTGGTAATGCTAGCTTCCTCTAGATCGTACTCCTCTGCACGTAGGAACTTGTATCTCATTATGTGGGCTTTATTGTCATTCCTTGGCTCTTCTCTCAGGCAGCTTTGAACTCCTCCTTGTACCGATAGCTCTTGAACTGATCCCTTCTCCGCACTGTCGGGTTAGCTTTGCTTCAAGGTAGTGACAGAGTAATTCGCTCGTCGTTTCTTCTCGCCATGCCTCTTTCTTCCTTTCTTTCACCCATCTATCTTTGTTTATTTCTCTCATCTCAGTGCCGCCTTCTCCTCATATCTCTTGCACTCGCAAAATTTATTTTCCCGCTAATTTCTTCACTCTGTCCTTGATGATCTTTGTACTTCCTACTATTACATTCGCTTTTCGATCTCTCCTCCCGAGCGAAGCCGTCAGCAAGGTAAAAATCATTGTATTTCCATTATTGCTTTGCTGGCGATGTCGTTGTGTAGATACCGAGCTGTCTAGGTTTTGCTAAATTACTTTGTTGTTTTATGTCTTTGCGGCAACCTCGCTGGAACTTTACTAATGAAGTGAACTTCTTGGGCCATCTATGCGAACAGCTGTTTCACAATTTATCGTGACTTCCCTAAAGTTATTGGGATGGCTAACTCCTTCCACGAGCTATTCTTCTTCACGACATATCTCCATAACCTTATTTCCCGTGCAGTTGATGACGCTGGTTTGTTATCTGAGATCACGAAATTTTATTGTAGATTCCATATCTGACCTTGAAATTTTTAGATCCAGTGAAATCCATCTCCTACAATAACTAATTTCTTCGAATCTTCTTTAATCTAACAATTAGCAGTCCCTTTTCCTTGCCTACATCATTCTTTTCTTTGTCTGGTGCTTTTCCTTCTCTTTTTCCTTTAAAGCTTATAGATCCAATTGAATTCATCACCAACAGTGGCCGATTTTTCTAAATTTTCTGAACCAACCAGATTCAAAGCTCTGCTTTCTAACAGCATATGTAGTAGCAAGTGAAATCCCACACTACACCCCTCACTATATTTTGTAGATCTAAATCTTATTAATTATCTAAATTCCAAATATAAGTGCTAGAAATTTAAATAGACACATAAGATTTTTTACGTGGTTCGATCAATGTGATCTACATCCACGATTCTCCACTATGATTGTTGAGGTTACACAAGAATTACATTTACAATCTCCATTAATGGATAATTTGTAGAGCTCTAGATCTAGTTTTAGGTGAAGAAGATGATAAAGAAAATAAAGTCTCTCTCCAAAAATATCTCTCTCCAAAATTATTCTCTCCCTTCTCTCTCTCGCTCTCCTCTTTATATAGTGTTTACATAGTGGATGACAACTCACATACGACTCAAACTCGAGAGCTCTTTGATAATTTCGCAGGCTCTCGCTACCTCCTCTCGAGACATTCTCTCGAGCCCTTTAATGATTTCGCAGGCTCTCGCTACCTCCTCTCGAGAGATTCTCTCGAGTCTTGCTACCTCCTCTCGAGACATTCTCTCGAGTCTTGCTACCTTCTCTCGAGACACTCTCGCGAGTCTTGCTACATTCTCGCGAGTTATGCAAAGAACTCTCAAATTACGACATGATTCTCGGGCGCTCATGGGTACATGGCAATAAAGCGAAATTAGGAGTATCCTCCTCCGGTGTCGATACCCGAAAGAATTTCCAACAAGCCCTCCAACCCTGAAGATCACATATTGCCGTATCAACAACTTACCAAGGTAACTCAATTAACTGGAGAAAGCCCGTCGACGTTCATCTGAAGATTCTGAACACAAGTAAATCTTTTTGAACAACCCTTTCTGCACCCAATCACTTCTCCTCTCGGTCAGGCATGTGGACTCAGCCCGCTTATCAACCCGGCGTCATTAAGAGATGTGAATGGGATGCTGGGCCTTTCAAATGCTTTGTCATAAATTTAGAAGCTGCCTCCGTCAAAGATAACGAGCTCAAAAATCAAGTGGTGGCGCAACGCCCAAACCCGTTTCAAATTGGTAGTCAAGGTGACCGCGTTTCAAGTTGGAGATATAACAGTGAAGCTAGCCGCTCAACCTGATTCGCTTAAAGAAAGGTAAGACGAGCCATACCTGGTGGCAGATGTTATCTTGGGTGGTTACCGCAAGCTCATCAACGCCGAAAAGTTGGAAGGCGTGATAATTCACTCGCGATGTCTCAAGCCCTTCAATACCTAAAACACTGTGCTACTTTTTCCTCCAGCGTTTTCCTTTTAAGTATTTCCTTCAGTAATTTCCCTTTTCCCTGCAATATTTGTAATCCCTCCAAAATGATTGCACTGCTTGCATTCATAATTAGGGTTTCGATTTTAATCAAAAGCATCTTTATTTCAAAATAAGTTTTCCTAAATCATCTCAAGGGAAAAGTATCCGGCAAACCCACAAAGTCATCACCCATCAGTTAAAAAACCAGAAGAAATCAAACCCTACAAGAAATATCTTATTCGAAAAAAATATATATATATTGAGGAAGGGAAACGTGCAAGGAAGAAGATCATCGAGTGGTGGCACAGACACCTTCCTTCAAGAACATCTGGCTTCAACTTTTGCCCGACGAGGACTCTCTACTTCTTGCGATGTGCTTCCTAGCTTGTGACGGCTCACATTTCTACATACCCAGTCGGCATGTCACAAATGTCCTGTGTAATTTGCGAGGAAAAATCCAATAAAAGGTTGGTCAAAATTCTTAATCATTGCTATTGTTTTCCCTGTTTTGAGTTACTGTTGCCCACGACATACGAGGCGTTCCCATGGAATTATCTAAACGGAGAGAATGTGACGCGCCTACTAGCATTATTGCTGCGTCATTTATGTGATTTGGCTTCCCATCCGCTGAATCGCTTTGGAAGGGTGGAAGAACTTGTTTTTCGCAAAAGGGGTTTTAGGTCTCTTCCGGGAGATTTTATTCATTCAATCAAAGATGTGAAATTATCAAAGCAGCATAAATGAAAGAATATTACTTGGTGAAACATGGCTCCAGTCGCACGAACAAAAACAAAAACTAAAGTATCAAAAACATCTACGATCTACTTAAAAGATTGTTTTCCCCGTGGAGGAAATCACAAAAGGGAAAACCAACATCAATGACAAGACACCTTGGTCAATGACGCCTCCATCGAGCTTTTTCAAGCACTTGCCCCGCACCTTCTCCGACAAAGAAACATTCCATCCGTAAGTCAAGTTTTCAGCAGAGCTTCAACATCCCATCCGTAAGTCAAGTTTCAAGAAGCTAGACTTGAAGATCCCGATCGGAGTCTGTTTCGACGAAGTTCCGGATATGTCCCCACAACTTCTCCAACGACTCCAACATATTCTTCCACCGCCTCCCCATCTGCCTTGACAACATCCTCAGCGATCACTCCGACTTCCCCAATAGCATTTTCGGCATCCACTTCAGAAGCTTCTTCAGTCTCGCAAACCACAGCCTTTTGAGAATGCTCCGGTTCGTCCACCTCAGAATCGAGGATTACAATGCCGTTATGGACAAGATAATCAAACTGGCTCTTGTCTTGAATTTTCTTAGACTCGGTCTTTCACCGTTTCAATCGAGAAGCAAATCGTTCAGCCCTGGCACTGGGTCGTGGAAAAAATCCATCACGTGGGGATTTCCCTACGCGTTGGGATGCTTCATCATGTCTCCATTTTTCCTCCATGTCCATCGAAGCCATGAAAGCCTGGACACGCACCCGCATGATGCGTAAATGGGTGAGGGACATGCCTTGTATAATCCCGCCAGCCTCACGGAACAAGAATCGATTTTGTCTAATACCTTCTCATGTGAAGAAAACTTGGGTTTGTCGACGTCAAAGCTTTTCTCCAAAGAATCAGAGGTACGATCATCATCGGAAGATCCCATTATGTGATAAAAAAAAGATTTTTTCTTTACACTATGTCTGCATCGGAAATCTACATAACGAAGAAGAAAAAAATAGAGAACTAGGAGAAGAGACACGAGGCAGTACCTGTGAGGAGGATGGACGCAATTCTATAGTGATCTATACGAATGGAAGGTTCAAGATCGCCTCTTATATTAGGGCAGGTTGATGAAGCCTGAGAAAGAAAATCCTTTTACTAGGCGTGTATTAAGGCTCTGAACGCGGAATACCAGCTGGATTAAATACTTGTATATACAGGATAATTAGGGTTTGGCGTCCGCACCAGCAACCTTCCCTGCTACTCCATGACTAAAGTAGCGCCATCTCCGCACGTCCCGTGATTTAGCCAGCTCCACGAACTAAGTTGCAATGCCATCTATGCCGATCAGAAGACAAGATTGAAATGCCATCTCTGCCAGGGTTGCAACGCCTTCCGCTGTTCTACGAACCAAAGCCACTGGCGCCTTCTTTGCCACTATGTGTTTGGGCCAACCAATAATGTTATCATTGTCATCCCATGACTAAGGTAGAAACGTCAGCATCATCGGTTCATGAAAGAGGTTGCAGCGCCAAGACTGGCACTACAGGGCTAAGTTAGAAGTATGTCAAGCCGCCAATACGAGGATCACAGATTCCTCATGCTTTCCGCCAAAGGTTAGTCGAATTTCCCTGACAATATATTCACGTCTTTCCCTTTAGATTTTACTCTTGTCTGTCACCATCTCATGCTTACCCCGCAACAACGCCACTGTTACGTGCTAAGCAGGGGATGATGGTTTTTATCTTAGGGTTAAAATTGTAAAACCTTGCATCTGATGTGACGTCACCCTGTAAGGAAACAGAGCCGTGAGTGCTAACCTCTCTATTGGCATAGTTATTGAGCCGTTCAATATATTTACATGAAATTTATCCAGACTAGTGCATGTAGCAACCATGCCAGATGTTCTGTAAATTTCGGCGCCTTGCCTATATTCACTTAATACAAGTTTCTTTGAATGCTTTCTATGCTATGTTCCCCGGCTGAACCCTTAATGTTGATATGGCATGACAACTTGTGGTCACTCGCAGCAGAGTAGCAAGAATTTCCAAATATCAAGGATAAGGTCTTTGCATAAAGTATTCAATCAGAAAGCATGCAGCTCTCTGGCAATGAACTTAAAGAACTCTGTGTCAACACATAGAATTCAACCAATTACTTTTGCGCCTTGCGCAGTATACCAGACCTTTCTTGTCCAATGTAAGCCTAGGCAAACTAGGTAATTAATCCGCCATGGATTAGTAGGTGCAAAATCTTGCCCGGAATCAGAAAACAGGGAGCCGCAAACGCAAAGGGAGGCGTGTCCATGCCATAGGACAACTGGCGCCACTTGCCATTGGCCACTCCCCATCCTAAACCGGCCCTATTTCCCTTGACCGATCAGGTCGCCTCAAACCATCCACGCGCACATAAGTTGTGGCTGGGCCCTTACTTGCCGGCCCCACTTCCCTTCGACCAATCAGGTTGCTCTAAAGCCGCTACACTCACACCAGAAGTGTGGCCACGCCCATGCTTGTCCGGTCCCTCTCCTTCCTACCGACCAATTAGGTCACTTTAAATGCACCACGAGCACTACAGGTGCGGCCGCGCCTCATGTTTGGCCGGCCCCTTTTCTTGACCAATCAAGTCACTCTAAACCCGCCACCATACATTAAAGGCCAAACGCACCCTGCCGCGCCACCATACTAACTGGCAGGCCAAACGCGCCCTACCACAACAACATATTAGTCAGCATGCCAGCATACCACTCTGCCGCAGTAACTTGCCAACATGCCACTCTGCCGCAGTAAGATGCCACAACGCCACCATGCTGCGGCCATGCCACACGCACTAATTAGGGTTTCGACATGCCAAACCCTAATTTGGGAAAAATTGCTACGCCAGCCAAGCCAAATAACGTTTCCCAGAGCGTTGGGATCGATGCGGCAACATGGCCAATGTTACCAGAGCCATATTTGGGTCTAACACCAATACGCCAAAATAAGTTGCCACGGCTACGCCACTGGCATGCCGCTATGCCACAGCTACACCACTGGCATGCCACTATGCCACGGCTACGCCACTAGCATGCCGCTATGCCACGGCTACGACAGGCGCCACTATGCTAATGGCGCCACTTTGCTACACAACAAAGATGTGTCCATAATCAACGGCTACCCTTCCTCATGAGATGCAATCTCATCCATCCAAGTTCGCCACTGAACTGACAGACTTGCGGCAAGTTCCAGGCAACCAGCTAGTGTCCATGGCTACGCCAGGCGCCACTTACACCACCGTGCCATTGGCATGCACGGGATATGCCAGTCATGCTGCAATGCCACTGGCGTACACCAAAAACGCCACTGTGACATTACCAGGCGCCAACAGAAGGTATCCATAATCAACGGCTACCCTTCTTCATGAGATGCAATCTCAACCATTCAAGTTCGCCACCAAACTGACGGACTTGTGGAAAGTTTTTGGCGGCCAGCCAAGGCAAGCCTAATAGCATCACATGCTATTTTCCTGTGGCAAGTCTCTTGACTTTGACTTGCCACACATAGCAACCTGCTACATGTTTTCCACGAAAACACTCGAGACATCAAACATGTCACAAACTGGGGGATACTCATCAGGGTATTGGTCTGGCGGTTTACAACGTGCGGTGATAGGTGTAGAATATACCGTATTTAATATCTAGTATTTATGCTTTCTTTGCGAGTTTTCTTGTAAATTATGTATCTTATGTTTACTTTTGAGTTTATTAGGTACTCTGGAGTCGCACGGACGAAAAGATGGAGAAATCGCCCAATATGAGCAAAAAGGGCAAATCTGTTATTTCATGGGCGAACACTATCTGGAGCCTAGTCACAGGTTAAGGGGCAACAGCTGGGTGACTCGTATACACTCTTGGGGTGCTAATAGCAATCCCACTTCACAGGTTATCTAGATCGAAATTGAGAAGTTAGGATCATTTTTTCCATTTCCCTATTGATATTATCTGCTGCTGTAAGTAAAAGTGAATCTGAGAGAGGGTTCGAGATAGAGGCAGTGATTGAGTTACGCCGGAAAATGGAGGAACTGATGGGGGTTATGGTTGCGAGAGAATGAGTTAATTGATGTGAATTTGAAGATTGTGGAGGAAATTGATGAAGAAACAGATGGGTAAAATGGGTTTGTTTATTCTTTGTTGATTTGTTGAGAGAAGATGGTGGTCGACGCTATGATTGTGACACGAAAATTCGAGAGATGAAATGGGTGGTGGTGAAACAAGTCGTTGTCTTCTTTGGTATTATGAGGTTGAGAGAAGGCATCCGAGATGAATTAGGGTTTGATTGAATGAGATTTGAGATCGAAATGGAGAGCACGGTGAGATGATTGAGTGATTGAAGAATCGGATGAATGGGTATTCGAGTTTAGTGAATCTGTGATGTTACGTATTGATTGAAGAAGCGAGGAATTGATTTGAGCTTAAGTTTGATGAGAAATTAGGGTTTGAAGTGTAGTTTTTGGTGATACTAAATCATGGTTCTCTCGGCGGTTTTAATGAAATGGATTTGATGAATTTATAGAGAAAAAAAAGGTATGAGCCGTGAGTCTCTGGGAGTGATGATAAGTTTGCAGTGTCTGGATTGTATAAAGGAACTGGTGGTGCAGAGAGGTTGAAGTTGTGAAAGAAGATAATGGTGGATTGATGGGTTCTTACCCAGTTCAAGTATGCTGTTGATTATGAGTTACAAGATGCTGCTGAAGCAAAGAAATTATATGAGCTGCAGCTGATGGAAATGAATGTGTCAGGTGGAACTGCAAGTAGCTGGAGTTGAGTCTGTAGACTGGTGATTGGGACTGTTGTTTATGTGCAAGTGCAATGGATTACAGGCTTGAGGTTGTGTCTGCTAATGCTGGGTTGAACTGGAACTGTGAGTTAAGGAATCTACGGCAATTGAAGCTGCAGGTAATACAAGAGCTTAAATTGCAGGTGATGAAGCTAATGGGTTTGATTGTGGCAATGAGCCGAGGAAGAGAAGAGAAGCAGCTCAGGCTGGCAATGGTAATGGAATTGAATGGCACTGGTGGTTTTGAGATTTTGAGGTTAGTCCAGGGGAATGGTTCATGGTTTGCTGGCGGAGATGTAGGTGCAGTTCAGATGGTACTGCAGATGCTGCTGCTGTTGGCATTGTGAAGTATGGCTGTGATAGAGAGGTTGTGCAGTTGTGCTGTAAGCTAAGAACGGAAGTCTGAGCTGTTGCATTAATCAACAGATCAGAGAAGATGGTAATGAATGGCAGTGGGCATTTTAGCTGCTGCTATAAATGGAGAATGGTACAGGTGGTTATGATTACATAGAAGAAGGGTTGGTTGTTATGGGTTGTTGTGGTCAAGAACTGGAGGATTTGTGTGTGCACCTGAACTTTAGTGTGGAGTAACTGCAAGATGTTGTGTATGTGCAGCTACCGAACATGGGTGTTGCAGGTGAATTAGTGGAGATTACAGGGAGTATGGCCTGTGTTTGGTAGAATGAAGAAACACTTGTGTGCACTGAAACTATGGCCTGAGCTGATGGAATGGGATTGTTCTTCTGCTGGTAGATGAGTACTTTTCTCAATGGAGGTAATGGTGGAAGTGGTTGTGAATTTACAGGGATTGATGCTGCTACTGGGAGTGATTGTGCACAGCATGAAAATAAAGTGGTAGCTACAATGGAATTGAAGCTGGCCTGTGATGTCTGAGAAGATACAAGTATTACAGCTGAAGTGTAGGCTGGTAAAGATGCAACATAGGGCCATCATGGCTGTGACTTAGGTGGTGAAGCACAATCATGGTGCAATAGCTCAGGCCTGTGCACTGGCCTAGAAGGTGAACCAAGTCAGCTGAGTAGCATCTGATTCAGGTCTGACTAGACCACCTGATTCATATGACCCGGTTCTGACTCACCGATTCACAGTGATTTGACTCATTGACTCGGAGCTGACCGAGTTGACTGTGACCGGGTTGACATTGCCGGTCACCTGAGATACTTTCCGGCGCCGGACTCCGGCCAATTTTCGGCCATAATCCCAGTTTTCCGGCGACGGTTTTTGGACATAATTTTACATGGGTTTTTCTCACACATGGGCTTGGTGGACCACTTGGAGATGGGTTTTGAGAAGACCTAATATTGGAAGGAGTATCCTTTATGGAAATTGAGAAACATATAAAAAGAGAAGACATATATCTTGATATCTATTATCTTTGCCTCTACTTTGTTTTCTAGGGTTTAGAACCATGAAGTCTTTTCTCTTTCTTCTTGTTATGAACTCCATGAATATGAGCTAGAGTTTTATTATTGGTTATGGAATAAGTTGGATTTCCAAATATGGGTTTTAATTCAATAAATTAGTTTTCTCTCATATTATCGTTTATGATTCACTATCAATATTGTTACATGAGTTGAATGCTATTTAGTCGAGTCGCGAATCGATTGAGTTTGTTTTCATCTCTCTTGCTAGATTAGGATTTATTATACGCAAAAGTGATAGATTCCTGATTACAAGTAGCATAATTGTGATTATTGCTTGTAGTGATACATCCTAGTAGTCACATGTGAGTCATAACCTTTGTTAAATCGGATTAGTGCGCTTTCCACGTTCGATTGCTTTGATTGGCCTGATTTCATAGAACTTAATGCATCTAGGGAATTAAACTTGATTAGTGCTTTTACACGTTAGGTTGTTCCTTTAGGTAGAATTCATATTCGCATCTTTTAATGTGTTTGTTGATGACAAGAGGAGATTAGCGGGATATTCTTGCGATCAAGGTATTCTAGGGCCTTTGATAAAAGTTGAGATTAAAATATCAATTCTAGTTATTGTGTTGAAAACATGTTTGTTAATGAAAACGAAATCCATGACCAATACTTTCTCATCTTTGATTTAAGTGTTTACTTTTTATTGTTTGCTTTTATTTAGTTTATTATATAAAAATCACAAAACTACCTGTTATTTATAGGGAACCAGAAACAATTTGACAACCAAGACCTCTCTCGTGGGAATGATCCTTTCTTGCTCTTGCTTCATTATATATTTTGAGTAGTAAGAAAGTGTAATTTATATTTGTTTCGGTGACGACCGGTCAAATTTTAAGGCGTCGTTGTTTGGGAGGCAGTTTGTCAATTGTCAATTGTTTTTGGTTTCTTATTTTTGTTTTTAGTTTTTGTTTTATTTTTCTTATTTTCTGGGTTTTAACCTTGGTGTGAGAATTTTATTTCAGGTGCTTGTTTCTCATGGAAGGAGCATACTACATGGATGGATACGGTTTTCAACAACCTCAACAATATGATAACTACCAATTCCAGGGGTATAATCAAAACCAATTCATTGGTTATGACCAATATTCCATGGAACCTTATGGTTTTCCTCAACAACCTTATGGCGGGGAACAACCACAAGGATGTGAGGATTCTTATGCTCGTGAACAAAAGGTCTCTAATTTTATAGACAAAGTTTCCAACTTTTTACAAGAGGAATTTCAAAAAGCTAAAGAGACTACAGACGAGCAACTCCAAGAACTTCGTGAAGGTATTGCTAGCTTGCGAAGAGGCATTGATCAATGCAAGGAAGATATGGATAATTCTAATTTGCATATGGTTTGTGATGAATATTTGATTGATGTTAATGTTGAAAAAGGCCAATCCTTGGGCAATTTCGTTGATAATTGTGTAGTTAACTCAACTCTTGATCGTAATAATGATCATTCACCTATTCAAAAGGATGTGTTCGAGATTAGTAACACTAAATTCAGCGAGGACCAATCTTATGTTGACTATGATAGTGACGGTGATTATGATACATTGCTTGAAACAACTCATGGTGACATCCCCGAGGAGTGTACAATGGAGTCTTTTTGGGATCAAGATGAATACGAAGAGGAATATGTCGACACTTGTGTAGATTACTCAAGCATTGATCTTAATAATGATCAAGAGCCTATTCAAAGGGTGGAGCTTGAGGATGATGCATTTTCGAGTGTTCTAGAAAAGTTTCTTATAATAAAATTTGGATCCGCAAAAGAGTATGTGCCTTACAACAAAGAGGAGTATGTTGAGAATGAGACCGGTTTGACCAATATTGTGGAAGTCCCAATTGAGCTTGCAAATGATTGTAATGATGATGTTTATGTCGAGACTTTGGTTATGGCAGAAACGGACGAAGAATGGTTGCAAGGTTTGATAGAGGACCATGATATAAAAGAGGTGACTAATTCACTTGAGTTTTTCAAGGATGAAGAGGATTCCGTGATACAAGAGATTGTGCAAGGTTTGTCTAACCCGTTGCCTATTGTTTCTTCTCCTTTACCTCTTATTGGTTTGAATGTATGTGCTTCAAAAATATTGTTGAATGACTTTGTTTCGCGATATCCTCCATTAGAGATACTTGATTCTCATACTATGCAGGTTTTGGAACAAGAAACCGTGGAAGTACCCGACTCCTATATTCTTTATACGCTTTCAAGTGTGGACAAGAATAAGTGTGGGGGAAGCTTTTATCGGTTAATAGCTTCATTTATGTTTTATATTACTAATATTTGTGTGAAGCTAGTGTTTGCAAAACAGGTTTTATGGAAGGATCCTCAACTTTTCAAATTGTTGGTATATGAACGATAACAAAAGAGTCGGGCTGACGACTTTAAACCAAGCGCTAAATGGGAGGCAACCCATAGGTTTTGTATCTTAAACCCTTTTATTTATTTATTTTTATAGTTTTCATATCATATTTGCATCCCCATGTTTAATTTCATTGAGTCCGGAATCTATCTTAGAAGAGAATTATGACGAATACCTTTTCGTCAGAAAAATTCAGACTGCATGTAGTTCATTCCAGAGACCATAACTGTCAGACCGTTTGTCGAAACACTGTGCCCTTTTGACACTTTGTATAAAACACGTAGATGAACAACTTTTGTGAAATGGAGTTTTTCCAAATTCCTTACCAATTTGTACAGTTTTTGCGTTTTATCTGCTGTTACGTCAGAATTCAGAATTTTCGGTTTTACACATTGAGGACAATGTGAAGTTTAAGTGTGGGGGAGTCTTTTGCATATAGAGTTTTTAGCCTTTTTGAGTCAAAATTTTCAATTTTTTTGTATATATTTGAATAAAACTCCAACTTGTGGTTAGTTTAGAGTCACATAGTATACATGTCGCTAAGATTACATCGAGAATCTCATAAAAGTGACTGAACTTAGAGATGACAGAGAACATGATCGGGTTTCTTAATTGTATGAGAGTTAAAGTTGGATTTAACCATGTCAGTGGCAAATAAGGTGCAGACTGAATTCGGTATTAGAGTAGTGGTCCCCTATAGTGGAGACTACCCTTGTTACATAATGTGAGGCACCAACCTTCAATTCTTTGTACCTGTCTAAATTTGTGCTTTTAGAGTGTGTGTCACCGTACGTTAATTCCGGGCAGAATGGTGAGCTGTCCAACCTCCCACCATAGAAGCACTATTTTGATCTCTTGAGTGCTATTTTTATCAACCATGATGGTGACATCGAATTGCTAACTTACATACCACTTGTAATCTTGTTCGCAGTTAGCACCATCCACTTATCTCTCTACACCAACAGGTCCATAGAAACACCATCATCATCAACAAGAGGAGCATCACAAATTCGAAGGAAAGTTGAAGACGTTTGAGGTTTACAAGCAACAATACAAAAAAGAGTGAAAATTATCAAGATGAGAGTTCGAGAAGTTTATGATATCGAGACATACAAGTTGTGAAGAATCAAGTGGTAAAGTACTTACACCATGGCCTTTGTACTTGCGTTTTTATTTTGGTTTATTTGTATTTTATTTTCCTCTTGTCTTAAAAAAAAAAAAAAAAAAAAAAAAAAAAAAAAAAAAAAAAAAAAAAAAAGACAAGAGAAAATGTTTAGGTTTGTTAATAGTTTTTATTATTTTGTTTTATTTTTATTTTGTATTTGTTTTATTTCTTATTTCTCAAAAAAAAAAAATTTGAAAAAAAAAAAGAAAGAAAGAAAAAAAAAAAAAAAGAAGAAGAAAAAAATAAATAAATTATATTTTGGGTTTGTATAGTTTGTTTTAGTTTTGTATTCTTTCAATAAAGCCAATGGAAAGAAGGAATATCTATAAAGAAGTTTCAAGCAACAAGAAATTAGAGGAAAGAATCATATTGTCGAGATTCTACGAAGTTCAAGAGTTATCATCAAAAGTTGAAGACCGAAGACGAAGATGAAGACACCGATTGAAGACCGAAGACGTTTCTATGGATCTTTGTGAGTGGTGCTAGCTGCACGCCGAAAGTCTACGAGGTAAGTAAGCATATTCCCACCTTCGTTAAGTGGTTGATTTCCTTTCGAAGAGATCGTCAGAAAAAATGGGTTTTCAAAAATTATAAAAGATGTGGGTTTTCAAAATACTTCGGAGGGTTTTTACCTTCCTACCATTCAACGTGTCGCAGATTCTCTCTTCATTCCAACTGGACACATGTGTGACCCATAAAAAGCTATTTATTATTGAGAGCAATATCATAAAACCCTTTCTTGTGAGGCAGAGTCGAGACTTTTGATCACTCCGAACCCGAATTTCTTTCGAGAAGGGATGGTTATTTCTCTCTCAAATTTTAAGAATGAGATTGTGTTCATTTATGTGTCTAACTTCTTATGACTAGTGTGCAGAATTTCTATGTCTTCTTAGCGCATTGGATGCTATCATTACGGAGAACTAGTAAGTTGGTAAAATAGGTTTTGTGGGTATATCTCTAGTAAACCCTCACGAGACTATAACTCGTCCACTAGGGACACCTAGGGGTTTAAAGGCTTGTTATTTATGCTAAAAGTGACCGTAGCCTCGACGACACGGAGTTGTATGTATGTTTTAGAATAAGTTTTTTTGATTTGCTCGAGGACTAGCAAAGTCTAAGTGTGGGGGAATTTGATAGGTGTAGAATACACCGTATTTAATATCTAGTATTTATGCTTTCTTTGCGAGTTTTCTTGTAAATTATGTATCTTATGTTTACTTTTGAGTTTATTAGGTACTCTGGAGTCGCACTAACGAAAAGATGGATAAATCGCCTAATATGAGCAAAAAGGGAAAATCTGTTATTTCATGGGCGAACACTATCTGGAGCCTAGTCACATGTTAAGGGGCAACAGCTGGGTGACCCGTATCCACTCTTGGGGTGCTAATAGCAATCCCACTTCACAGGTTATCTAGATCGAAATTGAGAAGTTAGGATCATTTTTTCCCTTTCCCTATTGATATCATCTGCTGCTGTAAGTAAAAGTGAATCTGAGAGAGGGTTCGAGATAGAGGCAGTGATTGAGTTACGCCGGAAAATGGAGGAACTGATGGGGGTTATGGTTGCATAGAAGGAGTTAATTGATGTGAATTTGAAGATTGTGGAGGAAATTGATGAAGAAATAGATGGGTAAAATGGGTTTGCTTTTGATGTTGATTTGTTGAGAGAAGATGGTGGTCGACGCTATGATTGTGACACGAAAATTCAGAGATGAAATGGGTGGTGGTGAAACAAGTCATTCTTCTTTGGTATTATGAGGTTGAGAGAAGGCATCTCGAGATGAATTAGGGTTTGATTGAATGAGATTTGAGATCGAAATGGAGAGCACGGTGAGATGATTGAGTCATTGAAGAATCGATGAATGGGTATTCGAGTTTAGTGAATCTGTGATGTTATGTGTTGATTGAAGAAGCGAGGAATTGATTTGAGCTTAAGTTTGACAGAAATTAGGGTTTGAAGTGTAGTTTTTGGTGATACTAAATCATGGTTCTCTGGCAGTTTTAATGAAATGGATTTGATGAATTTATAGAGAAAAAAAGGTATGAGCCGTGAGTCTCTGGGAGTGATGATAAGTTGCAGGTCTGGATTGTATAAAGGAACTGGTGGTGCAGAGAGGTTGAAGTTGTGAAAGAAGATAATGGTGGATTGATGGGTTCTTACCCAGTTCAAGTATGCTTTTGATTATGAGTTACAAGATGCTGCTGAAGCAAAGAAATTATATGAGCTGCAGCTGATGGAAATGAATGTGTCAGGTGGAACTGCAAGTAGCTGGAGTTGAGTCTGTAGACTGGTGATTGGGACTGTTGTTTATGTGCAAGTGCAATGGATTACAGGATTGAGGTTGTGTCTGCTAATGCTGGGTTGAACTGGAACTGTGAGTTAAGGAATCTACGACAATTGAAGCTGCAGCTAATACAAGAGCTTAAATTGCAGGTGATGAAGCTAATGGGTTTGATTGTGGCAATGAGCCGAGGAAGAGAAGAGAAGCATCTCAGGCTGGCAATGGTAATTGAATTGAATGGCACTGGTGATTTTGAGCTTTTGAGGTTAGTCCAGGGGAATGGTTCATGGTTTGCTGGCGGAGATGTAGGTGCAGTTCAGATGGTACTGCAGATGCTGCTGCTGTTGGCATTGTGAAGTATGGCTGTGATAGAGAGGTTGTGCAGTTGTGCTGTAAGCTAAGAACGGAAGTCCGAGCCGTTGCAGGAATCAACAGATCAGAGAAGATGGTAATGAATGGCAGTGGGCATTTTAGCTGCTGCTATAAATGGAGAATGGTACAGGTGGTTATGATTACATAGAAGAAGGGTTGGTTGTTATGGGTTGCTGTGGTCAAGAACTGGAGGATTTGTGTGTGCACCTGAACTTTAGTGTGCAGTAACTGCAAGATGTTGTGTATGTGCAACTACCGAACATGGTTGTTGCAGGTGAATTAGTGGAGATTGCAGGGAGTATGGCCTGTGTTTGGTAGAATGAAGAAACACTTGTGTGCACTGAAACTATGGCCTGAGCTGATGGAATGGGATTGTTCTTCTGCTGGTAGATGAGTACTTTTCTCAATGGAGGTAATGGTGGAAGTGGTTGTGAAGTTACAGGGATTGGTGTCACATCGGGAGTGATTGTGCACAGCATGAAAATAAAGTGGTAGCTACAATGAAATTGAAGCTGGCCTGTGATGTCTGAGAAGATACAAGTATTACATTTGAAGTGTAGGCTGGTAAAGATGCAACATAGGGCCATCATGGCTGTGACTTAGGTGGTGAAACACAATCATGGTGCAATAGCTCAGGCTTGTGCACTGGCCTAGAAGGTGAACCAAGTCAGCTGAGTAGCATCTGATTCAGGTCTGACTAGACCACCTGATTCATATGACCCAGTTCTGACTCACCGATTCACAGTGATTTGACTCTTTGACTCGGAGTTGACCGAGTTGACTGTGACCGGGTTGACATTGCTGGTCACCTCGAGATACTTTCCCCGTGCCGGACTCGGCCAATTTTCGGCCATAATCCCGCTTTTCCCGACGGTTTTTGGACATAATTTTACATGGGTTTTTCTCACACATGGGCTTGGTGGACCACTTGGAGATGGGTTTTGAGAAGACCTAATATTGGAAGGAGTATCCTTTATGGAAATTGAGAAACATATAAAAAGAGAAGACATATATCTTGATATCTATTATCTTTGCCTCTACTTTGTTTTCTAGGGTTTAGAACCATGAAGTCTTTTCTCTTTCTTCTTGTTATGAACTCCATGAATATGAGCTAGAGTTTTATTATTGGTTATGGAATAAGTTGGATTTCCAAATATGGGTTTTAATTCAATAAATTAGTTTTCTCTCATATTATCGTTTATGATTCACAATCAATATTGTTACATGAGTTGATTGCTATTTAGTCGAGTCGCGAATCGATTGAGTTTGTTTTCATCTCTCTTGCTAGATTAGGATTTATTATACGCAAAAGTGATAGATTCCTGATTACAAGTAGCATAATTGTGATTATTGCTTGTAGTGATACATCCTAGTAGTCACATGTGAGTCATAACCTTTGTTAAATCGGATTAGTGCGCTTTCCACGTTCGATTGCTTTGATTGGCCTGATTTCATAGAACTTAATGCATCTAGGGAATTAAACTTGATTAGTGCTTTTACACGTTAGGTTGTTCCTTTAGGTAGAATTCATATTCGCATCTTTTAATGTGTTTGTTGATGACAAGAGGAGATTAGCGGGATATTCTTGCGATCAAGGTATTCTAGGGCCTTTGATAAAAGTTGAGATTAAAATATCAATTCTAGTTATTGTGTTGAAAACATGTTTGTGAATGAAAACGAAATCCATGACCAATACTTTCTCATCTTTGATTTAAGTGTTTACTTTTTATTGTTTGCTTTTATTTAGTTTATTATATAAAAATCACAAAACTACCGGTGTTATTTATAGGGAACCGAAACAATTTGACAACCAAGACCTCTCTGTGGGAACGATCCTTTCTTGCTCTTGCTTCATTATATATTTTGAGTAGTAAGAAAGTGTAATTTATATTTGTGTCGGCTGACGACCGGTCATGCGGCGTGCAATACGCCCGTTATAAGAAAGTGTCATGAAGTGGGACAATTAATGGTGATGAAAGTAACGGTGTAAACTAATTCACTTCCTTCATCATGAAGCATAATGCCTGACGGTTACACGTTACTCTATTCTTCCACCACTCAATCGTTTCCATTTCCTACGAGACCATGGTACGTTTCAATATGACTTTTATAAATATGTTTCACCTATTTACCACGAGACAACAAGTTTTGGTGGGCAACAACACAGTATCCAGAAATCACCTGGTAGATTTCCATTAGGCTAGCCAGTTCTACTTTCAGATACAAGTCATAAACAACCACACCATCAGAATCAACGATTCTGGTCTCAACACTCTCTTCACTTCCCTCCCTAAGACCAACCCTTCTCCTTCACTTTGTGACCGAAGCAAGCCTGGAACGACCATTTCTTGGTTTAGGCCAGGATTGTACAGATTGATCTCTCGAATCAAAAGTACTCCCGTGCAGTGTATTGTTTAAGGTTTAGATTCATTTCTCATCCACACACCCGAAATTACCAAAATCAGCAGAAACGGTTTTCACCCATAAACAACCTCAAACAACCATCTTCCAACTCCTATAACAACAAGCCCTTCCCGCATTTATCACCTCTTTCTGTTATCTTTTCTTGTCACTCTGGACGACTAGAAACGGTTTTGTCTACCGACAAAAATAGGCAACAACAAATGGCATTTTATTTTCAACCCTAAAGCAACAACAGGAGTACATATGGGCTCAAGAATCCCTACCACCGATTCTTCCGGGCGACTTCCCAATGTCTGCCCCCTCAAGAGGAAACAGAACAATAACAACAAAAACAGTAATGGTAAGATGGTCATCCCCTATCTTGAATTGGATAAAAATCAATATAGATGGCGCCGCCAGATGACACCCTGGAATTGCAGGGGCAAGCTTCATTTGCAGGAATTCAAAAGCAAAAGTCATCATGGATCTCGCGAAACCATTATGAATTACTACTTCCTTAATTGCAAAAACCTGGTCGCTGCTGCTAGCCACAAGAACCGCGACAAAAAGACAATGGATGAGAGTTCTTTTCGAGACAGATTCTGAAAATCTAATGCGCTTTGTTACCTCACCTACAACACCACCGTGGTATTTACAGATAATGATAGCAGAAATAAAACATCATATCAATCATATACCACGCACATCCATCCAACATAACTACAGGGAGGAAAACCAAGCGACAGATGGACTTGCCAATCACACAGCGGATGGAAGCCAGACATGGAATCTTGGAACCAAACTATGGAACATGCAATCCTAAGTTTCATTAATCAAATTTTACTCAGCGACTCCATGGGCACTTGATAGACATATTTTTGTGTCTGAATTGTCCTCAGTGTCTCTATTGTTAGTGCTCGATTTTGTACTTATTATGGTGTTTTTATGTTTGTGTAGGTGTTTTTGGAAAAATACACTTGTGTGGAAAAAGTTGCTCGAAAAGTTCTTTTTGGACCGCCGGAGGACATTTGCTATTAGGACCCCCATTATGGATAAGGGGCACCTTCTCTGCTATTCGCACCCCAGGTCGTCAACTGTTAATCGCACCCCATCATTGGTTAAGGGGAAACCACCTTCTTCGTTTGAAAATGAAAAAAAAAAAGCGGGAAAATGGTTTAAAGTATAACTCGAGTTTGCTGTTTTGATTTTTGAGGTTGTTTAAGGAGACTTAATCGCCAGAAATGGTTGGGAATTTCCTGTTTTGACTAAACAGGATTGGTAGTCGCCTTAGAATCAGTCAAATAGGGCTGTGTACGTGGATTCGAAGCTGACAGGTTACACGAGTTATTCACGGGATATTATATGATTTTCACATATCACAGCGAGTATTTCTCTGTCTGGGACGTGTACTGCCATGTATACTGAGTTGGGGATACTAGTTAAAGCGTTAAGGACTTAAAAAAGGAAATGAAGCCCGTGATTTGCAGTTGCAGAGGAAAAGAAAGGAAATTTTTTTTTTTCTACTGTCAGAGTTATGGTGAGGATTTGGGGAACATATTACGCATGATATGTGGGGCTGTGAGGCTACATAAACTGTTGAGGAGTGATATAATGGGGGATCGAGAGTTTGGAGAGAAAAGGAACACTGCAGAGTGATTGTGTCCATCAACATAGAAGTAGAGAAGAAGAAGCACAGTCCACACTAAAACACTGTCGCTCTTGAGTGTCTTATATTGTAACCTTAGCGACTGTTATTCTGTGACAGTTTCTAAGTATAGTTCTTTTCTGTGACATCTACCTTGTATCGTTTCTCTATTATTCATCTTGTAAACAACTTTTGAAGCAATGAACAAACATTTTGATATAGTTTCCATGATGATGAGCTAAACCCATCCTCTGGGGCGACGGAGGAAGTTATTTCGCCAATGAAAAGTGGTATTCTCTATTTTATTTAATTTATGCAATTATTATATGATTATTTGCCTTGATAAATAAATTGATAAAATGGTTTTTGTTAAACAATTGTCATTTCAATTGATGGAGCATGCTAGCCTAGGGTTTTGATGTCCCATACTTTCGATCTACAATTGTTATTTCTAAAAATCAACTTTTGCAATATTAAGAATCAATTTGAATGCATGATTTGCATGATTATAATTAGAGAATATAAATCACTTTAATATTGGTAAATAGTGGAATCCATAGCCCCAGTCTTCTCCATATTTTTCATATCACTTTTATATAAGTTTGTTATATTTTTAATTCAAAATTAAGTCTAAAATCTGCTTTCACAAGTCTTGAACGAACTATTACTACAACAACTTTGAAAACCGAATAGTACTAGATACCCTCGTGTAATTTCCTCCTAGTTTCCTCAATTAATACATGCTTCAAAAAAAAAAAAAAAAACTAGAGGGAGGATAACACACTACCATTCATGATCCACATAGATGAATCATTGATAAGACTTACTCTTGAAGCTAAACATATAAAGTCTTTCTGTTTTTTGGATACTAGATCCTTACACAAAATGATATTAAAACTACTGTATAAAATTAAATTAAACGTTTATCAAGTGTTTTTTTTTATTCTCCAATTGGTTACTCGTTCTCCTCATTGCATATATTTTCTAATGTTGTTCCCCCAAAAGTTAAACTCTTTGTAGTGAAAAGAGTTTGCTCATTCTAGAGACTGAATTGCAGCTTGGAAGTCCCCTTCATCCTTGCTATAAGCTCGGACAATGTTGCTTCTTTTCCGATGATGTTTCCTGTTGTGTCATAAATGATTGTGGCGATCCCTGTTAGTTCAGTTGTTGTATCATAATAACGCATATAAGCAATTATTATCCAGTCATGCATGGGCGAAACTGTGTAGAGACTTGGGCTGGCTCCAAAGTCTGTAAAAACTTACATTTTATAGTGTATTTGTGTTTGGTTAACAAAGATCAAGCCTAAACAATAGGCTTAAGCCAGCCCAAGTTAAGCCAAGTTGTTTTCAAGCCACCCCATCATTCATTTTCTAGTTCCGCCAGTGCAGTCAGGTTTGGTAATATGCTGAGTTTTGTATTGGTATGATATCACTATGGCGGTAGAAAGGGGTGGGTGGTGGGTAAAGGCAAAGTATGCATATTTAGATTGTTAAGGATTTGATTTCTTGTGAAGATTGGATTGGATTTAGTTCCTTGAAAAATCCATTCACACCTGTCTTTCCAAACAAACCAGGTGATGCTGGCACAAATTTCCGTCCATCTCCCTAAATGGTGGAAGGATTGGTAGTTCTAAACCAAGAATCACACCATTTTCACTATTTTGGTGAACATTTGTGGCTCTTGCAAGGTCCAGATTGCAGGAGGCCCACACCGCCTTGGTGAAAGGACAAGACATGAAAACATGCTCTTGTGTGTCAGTGGAATTATTATAAACAGTACAAGCAGGATTAATGTGGGATATGAATTCAGATAGATGACCATTGAAAGGGATTATGTTGGTTTTCGTTCTCCATATGAAGTGTTTGATCCTAGGAATGACTATGAAAGACCAAATCTTATTTTATATTTTATCAATAGGTTTGGAATCCTTATTATCAAGTTGCTAGTACATATATTTGACCGAATCGTTTCCTTGGGCAGAGTGGTTCCATCTGAGAGTATCACTGAGGAGGGATTTGGTTGGATTTTGAGGAAATTTTAGAGTTGTGTCGGGTTTAAGATTGTTGTAATAAGCGATATGTTCCATTTATCATTAAATAGGATGTGGAAGATTCGGAAGACCCCATTGGAGTCAGCATCTTTCTTTAGCGGATCAAGAGGATTTTGTTAATCATCAAACCTTATGTCTTTCCATATATTGATGCTTATACCATCACCTACTTCCCAGGTGGAGTGTTTTTTCAGAATCAATAAGCCTTTATGGACACCTTTCCAGGCCCAATAGGCATGAGTGTTGTAGTGAGAATGGAAGGGTTTGTGTTGGGGTAATAATTGGCTTTCATGTTCTTAGCCCACATAGAGTTTGGTTGGCTGAAAAGTCTCTAACCATTCTTAGCTATCAGAGACATATTAATCTTTTCTCTATTCTTGATTCCATTTCCTCAATTTTATTTTTCTTTACAAAGACCACTATAGGCTTTCATGTACAAACCTTTCTTACTAGCTTGTTTGCCCTATCAGAAGTCCCTGATGATATTAGTCGCTTTCTTGGTGATGGTTTTAGGAAGAATAAATGTGGATATCGTATAGATCGGGATGGCTTCAAGCACAAACTTATCAAGAACATTTCTTCCCGTTGGAGAGACATTTGTACTTTCCAACCTTTGAGTCTGTATTCCATTTGATCTATGATTTCGTCGAAGCAGACAACTTTGGATTTGTTGGTGAAGAGGGGGGAACCTAAGCATTTTTCATTTATAGATATCTTCTTAAACTTTAGAATGTCAATAATCCTTTTGCTAAAGGAGTTGGTAACCTTGGGAGAGAAAAAAAATGCCTGATTTAAAGTAATTGATCATTTGGACAGAGGTCTTACCGTACGCTTCAAGCGTAGCTAAGAGACCTTTGCTATGACTAATAGAGGCATTGCCAAAAATGAGGCAATCATCCGCGAAAAGAAGATGGATGATAGGGGGACTTTTGAATGTCTTATATTGTAACCTTAGAGAATGTTATTCTGTGACAGTTTCTAAGTATAGTTCTTTTCTGTGACATCTACCTTGTATTGTTTCTCTATTATTCATCTTGTAAACAACTTTTGAAGCAATGAACAAACATTTTGAGAGAGTTTTCATGATGATGAGCTAAACCCATCCTCTGGGGCGACAGAGGAAGCTATTTCTCCAATGAAAAGTCGTATTCTCTATTTTATTTAATTTATGCAATTATTATATGATTATTTGCCTTGATAAATAAATTGATAAAATGTTTTTTGTTAAACAATTGTCATTTCAATTGATGGAGCATGCTAGCCTAGGGTTTTGATGTCCCATACTTTCGATCTACAATTGTTATTTCTAAAAATCAACTTTTGCAATATTAAGAATCAATTTGAATGCATGATTTGCATGATTATCATTAGAGAATATAAATCACTTTAATATTGGTAAATAGTGGAATCCATAGCCCCAGTCTTCTCCATATTTTTCATATCACTTTTATTTAAGTTTGCTATATTTTTAATTTAAAATTAAGTCTAAAATCTGCTTTCACAAGTCTTGAACGAACTATTACTACAATAACTTTGAAAACCGACCAATTTTTGGCGCCGCCGACGCGGACTTGTCTTTAGGCTAGAGTTTTTAGATTTTTTATTTTTATTTTTAGGTTTTTATTTCTTTGTTCTACTTTAAGTTTTTGGGTTTTTGTCTTTTTACTGCAGATTTTGGAATTTGGAGCGAAAGAAAAATTTGCCAAAGCTTTTGGTGAATACTTAAAGATTTGGAGTTGAAGACAAAGTGAAAAGAGTGAAAGAAAATAAAAAAAAAAAAAGAGAGAAAATTTTATTAGATTTTGTTTTTATCATTTATATTTTTTTTAGTTTTTAGAAATTGTATTAGGATATTCTCTATTTTTGTAATTTTCTTTTTATTTTTGCACTTTCCTATTTGGACTTTGGACTTGGACATTTGGAAATTTTTTTTTAAACCCTAAGGAAGGGTGAATATTAAATATAAAACTGTTTGCAGAGAAGGACGACAATTATGATATTGCCTCGGCCCCTCGCGTTCGTACATGACATAGGAGTCGTGGCCCGAGTCGACTACAATGGTTCATCCCCCGTCTGGAATAGGAGGTAAGTTTGTCGAAACACTCGCGAATCCCGTGTCAGCGGGTTACTGTCTTCCTTCGCGTGAATATGTGTTGAGGAACTAAACACGGATTTATTTTCTAGTAAAGGGCAAGGACTGGCCATACAAGATAAGGGTTCGGATTTCATCACCGTTCTCTTCTTGCCCGCTTTAGGAAAGCAAAACCAATCGCGAACCTAAGATTAAAATACTGACTAGAACGAGACCGATAGGGTAACGAGCTTAATAGGAAAGTCGTTCGAGAAATATTAGTTGCTCTCTTAAGCATACTTTGAAGTTCATGATGGTTATTGTAAGTTGAGCGTGCCGCCTTTGTAGATGGGGGAAAACGAGTTGCTGGTTTTTAAGGATTGAGGAGACGACCGTGCGGAGGAAACTCCTTGAACCGAGCGAACTGTCTAACCTCACACAGATGCACTGCAAAAGGGAGTGCTTTGAATTCGAGAGATCAATCTGTAGGACTCCGGCCTAAACCAAGACAATGGCCGTTCCAGAGTCAATTCGGTCACAAGAAAGGATGGGTCGATCTGTAGGAGGGAAGCTGAAAAATATGTGAGATCAGATCAAAATTGTAGGTGTGTTGTGTATTCTGCGTGAAGAAATAAGATAAGCTCTGATTGATTGAATTTGCTCTGTTGAGAGTAATTGTTCAGACGTCGAGTTCATAATCTCTTGTTGTCTGTTTGACGAAAGATTGTCCTTTTTTCAATCATGATTCAGAGACTTATTTATATTGCTAGAATTGTAAACACCTTGATCCCATGAAGTGTGACAGTTGCTGGAGTCAAAGAGAGGGGAAGTGGAAATCGTGTTAAAACCAGTTTCTCATCCTGCAGAGACTTGGTTGATTTTCCATCCACTACTTTGCTAACTCCTCCAACTGATTGCACGACTTGCTCACATTCTCATCGTGTGTATGAACACACGTGCCGTAGACCGCCAGACCAAAACCCTAGTTGATATCCCCCCATGTGACACGATTGATGTCTCGTGATTGTGGAGTCTGCAAGGCAGACATGTATTTAGCTAGTCAGTTGCTGACTTTATGAGACGATGAGTCCTTGTATTGCTGAGTCGAACGTGATTTTCAAATGTTTTGAGATTCATGAATTGAACGTGTCTGTTGAGACAGAGATATAATTCTCGAATAAATGTTGATAGTTAAGATGAGCAAATGTTGCTCATTTGATGAATTGTTAAAATACTGGCAACTGAACCGAGTATATTAAAGTGTTGATTACGGGATGAACACAAAATTATTAGTGCTTGAATCTGGAATTATGAACCTTGGATTCAAAACCCTAATTTCGATCAATTGCTGATCAATTGATGATTTATTGACAATCAACCACGGAGTGAAGGAAGGACCGACTACATGGGATGATAGGTCGAACATGTAGCGCCCAGATGCTCGAGTGGGCAAATACCAAAGTCTCTTGAAGACCAGTTGGTGAAAGGATGATTAAATGCTGGTTTAATCATTTATTAAAATAATGCTCGTCCGAGCCTTAGGTGATAAAACCTAATTATGACGGAGTGAGGGACCGACCAAGAAGTCATGGAACCGGCCCTGGTTGGTCATGGGACCGATTGACGATCGTTTCATGAAATTCCAAATTGCTTGGAAGAGTTTGAACTTAATGTGAACAAATTAGGTCAAATGATGAAAATGTGTGGGACCGGCTTCTTGCAAGCCAAAAAGCCAACCTTGGTCGGTCAAGGTAATATGCTCATGTCACCAAAGTGTTCGTGTCTCAGTCCTGAGAATTTTGATATTTTCTGATGCGCGTTTGAGCAACATTTTGAGAAAATATGAAGAAATCAAGGTTTTTGCTCAAACTGAGGAAACTTCATAAGATGAAGGAAATAATAATAATAAAATAAGGAATCATGAAGTGTGGGATCGGATATGGCTAAGGCACGGCCGACCGGCCAATAAGCCCGGTCCCATGACACTTTTCCTAATTTTATGTTATTTTCATGATTTTAAGGAAATATCATGAAATCAAGGAATTTGTTGAAACCAAGGAATTTCCTTGAAGTGAAGGAGTTTCCATGAGATGAAAGAAACAATAATTAATAATAATAAAATAAGGGGCATGTGGGACCAGCCATGACTAGGGCATGGTCGGCCGGCTAGGGCCCGGTCCCGTGAGTCTTCCCTAATTTTATATTATTTTCATGATTTTAAGGAAATATCATGAAATCAAGATGTTTGTTGAAACTAAGGAGTTTCCTTGAAATGAAGGAGTTTCCATGAGATGAAGGAAACATTAATAATAATAAAATAAGGGGCGTGTGGGACCGGCCACGACTAGGGCATGGTCGGCCGGCTAGGGCCGGTCCCGTGAGTCTTCCCTAATTTTACATCTTTTCCTTGATGTGAAGGAAATATCATCAAATCAAGGAATTTCATGGGATGAAGGAAATAATAATAAAATAATAAGGAATGCAAGGTGTGGGACCGGCCATGACTAGGACATGACCGGATGGCTAGTGAGCTCGGTCCCGCGACACCTTTCCTAATTTTTATTATTTCCTTGATGTGAAGGAAACACTATGAAACTGAGGAGTTTCCTTGAAACGAAGAAATTTTGTTCAAATGAAGGAATTTTCATGAGATCAAGGAAAAATAATAAAAATATAATAAAATAGAGAATTAGGCGTGGGACTGGCCACGGCGTAACTGGCCTGCCGGTGGGCCCAGTCCCCTAGCGCCTTAGCTAATATTTTTTTATTATTATTTTTCTTCCTATTTTGCATAGGTTCATCGTTCCTTCGTATTTTGGAATGCTCGTTCGTGCATTCAGGTGCTCGTTAGTGCATTATTGCTGAGTACACTTGCACCATTTTGGTCGAGGCTTACTCGATAGCGGCTCAGATGTCCGTACGTTGAATATTTATTACTAACCCATGGAATTCTGCTGGGAAGAACCATGAATTGAAGTAACGAAATATTATGAAGAACGTCGAATATTTCCGAATATTCAGTTAATGAATTTAAGGATTAGAAATAATTAATTGATGGCTCTATACTAGCAGGCATGCTGTCTAGGAGCATTAATTATTAGAGGATTGGGTGATATGAGCTAGTTGAAGTGTCATATTTATTATGTATAGTATAGTCAGGGAAAACACGTTATTGCATCCTGAAGACGTTATCGCTCTATACTAGCAGGCAAGCTGTCTAGGATCCGTCCAATCATAATGATTCTATACACATGTCTTTTATATAGTCAGGGAATACATTGTTACATCCTGAATACGTTATTGCTCTATACTAGCAGGCAAGCTGTCTAGGAGCCGTCCAATCGTTCGATTCTATATAAAAGTAATTACTAAAATTGCTCAGTATTCATGAGATATGACGTTGCCTCAGTTGAGAGACTGCATATTCACGTATGCTTTGAGAGACAATATATTCAGTCAGAGATTCTTGTGGAATGATCTTTCATGCTTCAATGAGAGACATGAGCCCCAATACTCATCTGATTGCTGGATCAGGAGCATGTATAATTATGGTTTTATGATTTTAGCCTTTGTCGAAAATCCACCATCTACAACCTTGTAACCCAAGTGAATGTTTTTCCAGTGAGGCCTGGGTGTCAAAGCTCCATTGAGCTTCCCTAGTCTCTATTCAACTTACTTTAACTCAGACTAATTCCAGAGGGGTTTGCTTAAATTGTAACGAATTCCCTTTCGTAGGATTAGAAGCTGGTCTAGAAACAATCTAAGTGGAGCCATCATGATTTTTGTTTGCTAGAAATCAGTAGGTTTGCTGTGGTGGAGTCAACTTTGTTTGTGTTTGCATAGAACTTCCCTTCCTTTTAGGACTTTTCTTTTTAATTTTGTTTTTCTAGTGTATGCCCGAGGTCATTAGAGAACGGGGTTGGAAAAGAAACACTCTAGGTCGTTTGATTAGTGACAAACCTAGTAGTTCTTCTTGTGAAGGCGGGGAGCTCGAAGACTCTTCTTTTGAGAGCCCTGTCTTTGGAAATTTCAGCTTTGAAAACTTGGCAATTAGTAAAGAAAGTACTCCTAGTCCTTTGGTAGTGCCAGAAATGACAACTTTGAAAGCTTTGTTAAACCCAACTAGGACCTCTCATCCGTCTTGTATCAAGTTAGCTGAAACCGAGGAAAATTATGAACTGAAACCTGGGACTTTACAGATGCTCCCAATCTCTTTAGGGAAAGAGAATGAGAACCCCTATTTTCATGTTAGGGAATTCGAGGAAATTTGTAGTACTCTGAAAATTAAAAACCTAGATGATAATGCTTTGAAACTTAGGTTATTCCCCTTTTCCTTAAAAGATAAAGCCAAATCTTGGCTGTATAGTTTGCCTTCGGAGTCAATTGAAACCTATGACCAACTTACATCTGCCTTTATACAGAAGTTTTTCCCAAGGCACAAAACATTGTCTATTAGGATACAAATCTGTATTTTTGCTCAACAAGAGGGAGAATATTTATATAGGTATTTAGAAAGGTTCAATGACTTAATAGCTCAATGTACTCATCATAGTTTAGAGAAGGTTAGGTTAGTTCAGATCCTCTACGAGGGTTTAGATTATTCAACAAAAACCATGGTTGAGTCCTTATGCACATGTGGGTTTGAGAATAAAACTGTTGATGAAGCGATGACATTTTTGAATGAAATCGTCGGTAAGACCCAACAATGGGAAAAAAATAAGGAACCCCAGAAAACAATTCTTCTAAGTAGAGGAAATGTCAATAGGGTAGAAGGATCTTATGAGTCAGATGCTAAAATAGTAGCCATAGCCAAAAGGTTAGAAGCCTTAGAATTAGGTCATTCTAGTGGTAGTAGTGGAAGAATAGAGCCTTTTTGGGAAGGCCATACTGTTGAAGAGCAAGCCAATGCTCTTTATAACAACACTAGATTTGATAACCGTCAGAAGTTTGACCCATATTCAGAAACCTATAACCCTGGATGGAGAAACCATCCAAACCTTTCTTGGTCTAAGGTCCAGAATCAAGGTCAGTCTAGTAACACTCAGGTTCCCACAGGTTTTGGATATACTAAGAATCCTTCAGCTCCGGCACAGTTTCAGAACCCCTCAGATAAAAGGATTATGAGTTTAGAAGAGTCTCTTGCTTTGTTAACTCGTAACACTGTGCAGTTTCAGCAATCTATTGCTCAAGGTTTAGAAGAAAATAAGAGAATATGTCAGGCTAACTCTCAGGCTATTTCCGAGTTGAAAACCCAGGTTAGTCAGATAAATGAGTCTTCGAGAGAAAGAGGTAAGTTTCCGAGTCAAACTCAACCCAACCCTAGAGGAATTAATGAAATAGGTGAAAGACTATCTGATCATGTGAATGCTATTAAAACCCTTAGGAGTGGTAGAGTGATAGACAACAAGGTTGCCATGCCTGATAGTGAACATGCTATAGTTCACTCTTCTGAACCATAAACCGAGGAGACTGATAGAGTCTCTGAAGAGACCAATGAGGGTCATATTGAGCCCGGCTTTGTTCCCAGAGCCACATTCCCACAGCTGCTAGTTCCAACTAAGAGGGAGTCCACCTTTAATGATATATTGGAGATTTTTAAGCAGGTAACTATCAACCTTCCATTATTAGATGCAATTAAGCAGATTCCTGCTTATGCCAAGTTCCTTAAGGATATGTGTACGCGAAAGCGAAAGCTTAGTGGCCATAAGAAAGTCTTTCTAGCTAGTCATGTGAGTTCCATTATTCAGAATACCACTACTCCTAAGTATAAAGACCCAGGGTCCCCTACCATTTCTTGCAAAATAGGTAAATACCGTGTTGAGAAATCTTTGCTTGACTTAGGAGCCAGTGTGAACTTACTCCCATACCATGTGTATCTTAAGTTAGGACTTGGTGAGATGAAACCTACCCAAATAACACTTCAGTTAGCTGATAGGTCCGTTAAAATTCCTCGTGGTGTAATCGAGGATGTTATTATAGAGGTCGACAAGTTTATATATCCAGTGGATTTTGTTTTCCTAGATACCCAACTTGTCCCCGACCCAGAGAACCAAATACCAGTGATTTTAGGTCGCCCGTTTTTAGCTACATCCAATGCGGTCATTAACTGTCGAAATGGTATTATGAATTTGTCTTTTGGTAATATGACTATTGAGCTGAACATTTTTAATATTAGTAAGCTACCATCTGAACTAGATGACTCGAACATAGAAGAGGTGAACATGATAGGAACATTAGTCGAGGAGTCATTACCAAACACTTTGTTAGAAGATCCATTAGAGAAATGCCTAGCTCACTTTGGGATTGATTTTGATGATGATAATGTGATTAATGAGGTGAATGCTTTGTTAGATTCAACCCCTTTGTTAGACACTAATAATGGATGGAAACCTAAGTTCGAACCACTACCAGTTTCTAAGTCTACCATAGTTCCTTCGTTAGAAGAGTCTCCTAAGTTGGACCTTAAACAACTACCAGATACCTTGAAGTATGTGTTTTTATGCCCATCTAAAACTTTACCTGTAATTGTAGCATCCGACTTGGATAGTGATCGGAAAGTAGGCTAGTAACAGTCCTTCAAAACAACAAGGAAGCTTTAGGGTGGACCATAGCCGACATTAAGGGTATAAGTCCCACTATTTGTATGCATCAGATCTATTTAGAGAGTGACACCAAACCTTCTAGGGAGATGCAACGTAGACTGAACCCTAATATGAAAGAAGTAGTTCGAACCGAGGTTCTTAAGTTGTTAGATGCAGGCATTATCTATCCCATTTCAGATAGTAAGTGGGCCAGCCCTGTTCAGGTTGTTCCCAAGAAATCCGGTATTACTGTAGTCCAGAATGATAAAAATGAGTTAATCCCAACCCGAGTGACCACGGGCTGGCGTGTTTGTATTGACTATAGGAAGTTGAACAAGGTCACTAGGAAGGACCACTTTCCCTTTCCCTTCATCGACCAAATGCTAGAGCGATTATCAGGTCATAGTCACTATTTCTTTTTAGATGGCTACTCTGGTTATAATCAGATTGTTATTGCCCCATAAGACCAAGAGAAAACCACTTTTACATGTCCCTCTGGTACCTTTGCGTATAGACGCATGCCTTTCGGGCTATCTAATGCCCCTGCGACTTTTCAACGTTGTATGATGAGCATATTTTCTGACATGGTAGAACGGTTCTTAGAGGTCTTTATGGATGATTTTTCAGTGTTTGGTTCGTCTTTCGATGAGTGCTTGCATCATTTGTCATTAGTGTTGACTAGGTGTAAGGAAAAAAATCTAGTGCTTTATTGGGATAAATGTCATTTCATGGTTCGTTCAGGAATTGACCTTATTAAGACTTTACAGGTCCCAAAAACCGTAAGAGATATTAGGTCATTCTTAGGGAATGCAGGTTTTTATCGTCGATTCATTAAGGATTTTAGCTTGATTTCTAGACCTCTTTGCAATTTGCCTGCAAAAGATGTTAAGTTTGTCTTTGATGATGCTTGTTTAGAGTCTTTTGAGAAGCTTAAGACTTTACTCACTACCGCCCCCATAGTCCAGGCACCTAACCAGAACCTACCCTTTGAGATCATGTGCGATGCTTCATATTATGCTATTGGTGTTGTGCTAGGTCAGCGAGAGAACAAATTACTTCATGTGATTTACTATGCTAGCAAAACTCTGAATGATGCCCAGTTAAACTATACCACTACGGAGAAGGAACTGTTAGCCATTGTGTTTTCCTTAGACAAGCTTAGACCCTATCTCTTAGGTTCTAAGGTCATAATCTTCACCGATCATGCTGCTTTGAAGTATCTTATTTCCAAGAAGGATACTAAACCTAGATTGATTAGATGGATACTCTTGTTACATGAATTTTCCTTAGACATTAGAGACAAAAAAGGTGCAGAAAATGTAATAGCATACCACTTTTCTTAGGCTTGTTGTGGATGTTAGAGCATTGCTCGGTCGAACTCGCATGCGTTGCTATCTCAAGCATGTTTGTCAATGTTAGTGATCAAAACTATAAGTCTTGATTTCTAGCCTATTTTAGCTAAATGTCTCGGACTAGGATAGAAAGTGTAGTTAAGCTCAAGACTCCATGGCAATCATCATACAAGACGAAGGACTACTCAAGGAACTGGTGGAACTTCATCGACTAAAAGGTATGTGGAGACTTGAACTTATCTGTCACTCAAAATTATATTTACTCTATCTCTTATTCTTGAGACAAAAGTCGTTTTGATATATAGACTTTCATTATAAACATTTGCTATTTCGAGCCGAGTTTAACTCTCCTATCTATTTCTCGAAATATGTGTTGGTAAGCTTTCGCTTTAGCCAAATTCATCTTTACCTAGTGACAAATGTCATGTTATGTTTCAATCACTTTGAAAATTGCTCTGACGAAAAATGGTCTGTGAATAACGGCTATATAACGTCCTCTGAGAATGTTTCAATGATTGAAATGAGAGTTTAGATTACATAACCTTTGGTATAAGCATTATTGTGGAAACACATATATGCATAAGTCCTTATTCCTTGAACCAAAGTTTGCGAACTTTGTTGATCAAGAGAAACGGAATGTGGCGTGAGCCAAGTCCGCGAACTCAGTCCGCTAAGTTCTCGACCCGAGAATTTCTACTGGAGTTTGTGAACTCATTCCGTGAGCTTAAGTCCGTGAAACCAGTCCGCGAACTTGAGTAGGTTATATCTAAAATCGGTTGTTCTTGAACTCATGTTTATATAAACTAAGGAATGCTTTTGCAAACCGTGGCTATAAAGTTCATGAACTGATTCGCGTGAATCAAACCGTTTTTTCTTCGATTGTGTCTTGTGTAGTTACATAAGATCTAAGCAATTGAAAAACTTTCTAACTAGTTCATTTGAGTCATTTGAACTAGTTATGGTGAAGAACTTTCTAACTAGAATATTTGTTGATAGTTATGGTGAAAGTGATCATTGATATGAAAGTGATCATATGGCTAACCATTTGGTTAACTATTGTTGAACCAACAAATTTTAATATTTGGGAAAGGTTACATAAACCCAAAATTGGACGTTTCATTTGTGTGTAACAAGCTAAGGTTTCGATCTAACGGTTGAGAAATATTAGCTTGAATCTAATCAGGTTTTCATCTAACGGTGAATATTGAATGCTTTGTTACCAAGCTAACATTGATTGCAAACCCTGAATTGAAAGACTATATAAGGGAGAACTCTAGCAACAGGGAAACCTAATCCCCACACCTTACGTGTGATACTAGTTGCATAAGCTAGAGTCGATTCTCCTTTAACCTTGGGTTTTTCTTCTCTAAACCAGGTTAACGACTTAATGACTTTATTGGGATTGTGAAGCCAGACCGATACTACTTTTCTTGTAGTTGTGTGATCTGATCTTGCTATTTCTATCGTACGAGTACAATTAGAATAATTGGCTTGAGATTTTTATCTCTGATAGGTAAGATAGAAAAGAAATCACAAACACTTCGTCTCATCGTTTGTGATTCCGCAATACCTTTTTCGCTTTGTCGATTAAGATTATTATGAGGTGATTGATAATACTAGGTTGTTCTTCGGGAATATAAGTCCGGGTTATCAATTGGTTCCTGTTCACCTTGATTTATCAAAAGACGGAACAAAAACTCGTAGGTATATTCGTGGGAGACGGATTTATCTATTACAGTAGACTTTTTTGTTTATTAAAGTCTTCGACTTTGGGTCGTAGCAACTCTTAGTTGTGGGTGAGATCAACTAAGGGAATCAAGTACGTAGCATCCTTTTGGGATCAGAGACATAGGAGCATAACTGTACCTTGGATCAGTGTGAGATTGGTTGGGGTTCAACTACAGTCCAGACCGAAGTTAATTTGGAGTAGGCTAGTGTCTGTAGCGGCTTAATACAATGTGTGTTCAATCTGGACTAGGTCAGAGGTTTTTCTGCGTTTGCGTTTTCCTCGTTAACAAAATTCTGGTGTCTATGTTATTTCTATTCTGCATTATATTTGTTTATATAATTGAAATATCACAGGTTGTGTGTTGTTCAATCAATTAGAATATCCGACCTTTTGGTTGTTGATTTAAATTGATTGACACTTGGATATTGCTCTTTGGTACCATCCAAGTTATCTCTCTTTGATAAAGACTCGAAGATTTCTATTTGCTTGAGTAAAGATCAAATCGAGAGATTGAGATATAAACTCTTTGATATACTTTTCTCTAGATTGAGTCTGGCTGTCTAGTTGATTCTCTAGAAAGTATATTGGAGTTTGTCCATACAGATTGCTAAGAGAAATATTGGGTGTGGTTGTTGTACCCCCGCTTTTTCAATTGGTATTAGAGCAGGCAAACACGTTTAAGACCTTATAAGTCTGTATTTGTAGCGATTTGACTCTATGGACAGAAACGTCTCTAGAAACGCTTCACCAGGATTAAAAACCAATCGTAGAAGAAGTTCTAATAAAATGGTTATTCTCTAGAAAAAGTTGGATGAACAAATCCGGATCAACTCTGATCTCATAGCAGAAACTGCAATGCTTAAGGATTTGAAATCTGTCAAAATCCCTTCAATGGATTTGAATAACTCATGTTGTTCCTCTCAGATGAATAGTCTTAAGTCAGGTAATAAACAACGTTCGTATGTTGTCAAAATTGATATGACCCAGAACTTCTCTGACGATGTTAAATGTGTTGTCCCATGTTTGTTTTGTGATTCCTCTAATCACTTTCAACATACTTTTATGTCCTTCCAAAAAAGCCTGAAAGTTGCAAGTATTCTTCACACGAAAACTAAAAAACTTAGTGCCTCTCTAAAAGGACGTACAAAACTATCAGGAAACCCTAAACAGGAAAGTACTAATAGTATGGGAGCGCTAATATCCAAAGCCTGCTTCTAGTTTTGAGACGTGAAAACAACATTCTTCACTTGCGGATGGGGTGCAAACAATATTCTTCACTGCCTTCTAGCTAGCGCGAGTCTTTGCTGTCTTTCTTCCGTTGTCCCTACTTCTCTGCTCTTTTGGCTTTTCCATTCATCCAAGCTTTATTTACTACCTAAAAACACAAAATTAATTAGTACAAGTATTTATTTTTGAAAACTATGAAAACACAGAATTTGGGATAATATATGACTTTCAAGCGCAAAAGATGAGTTAAATGCCAATAAAAAGGTGTAGAAATATGCAATATTTGGCACTCATCAATCTTCATGTAGGATGTGGAACAAATTTACACATTAACATATTTTCTTATTAAGAAACTCATGTGTGCAGACAAGATTGGTTGCGTATGGATACTGAGGAAACATAGTAACTAGGGGTTAGAACTTTGTGTCAACTGCATAAGGTTCCTTTATAGGCAAGAGTGTATCGGCTTAATTATGAACTAGGTCCTAGGGGTTTCCGTCTAACATGAGTTTTTCTGCCTTAATTTTTTTCTTGTTAACAAAATCTTGTACGTTATGTCTTTCACTTTATTTCCACATTAGAATTTTTTCGTTTACTTAAAGTAACTTCATTTACACGTTTATCATTCCTTGGTTAATTTCCATAATAAGTTTCATCTTTGGGAACAGGCTATACTCTGCTTTTGGGTGGCGAATTTTTATAGAAATTAAGAAATAATTATCACGGAGTAATGCCAACTTCTCTATTTTAATCTTGGAGATATTGAAGAATGAAAAGGCGAGGGTACCCAAATATACCTCAAGCTAAAACTTTTCTTACCTATAAGTCCTTTCTCCGAAAGTGATTGTCTATGGACTGAGTCGAGACAATACAACTAATCGGTTCACACTTCGTGTGATCGTCTATGGATGCGTGATCGAGACAATACAACAACGAAGTATTTTTACTTGATACAAAGGTTCGGACTTAACCAAACACAATAGGATTGCTTATCTAGTAAATAGGTTTTTAACGTTTGTGTGACTTACTTTAATTATAATAAAACAATTATAATGCGGAAAATAAAAGTAAATGACATAGCAAGATTTTGTTAACGAGGAAACCGCAGATGTAGAAAAACCCCGGGACCTTGTCCAGAATTGAATACTCTCAGGATTAAGCCGCTACACAAAATTACACCTAACTTCGTATAGTTGAGACCAAGTAACTAACCCTATAGTTCACTTAGTTCCGTCTGTATTCCCATGCCTCCGACTTGTGAATAAGTCACGTACTTGGAACAATTCCTTTGGTTCGTATTCCAAACAGTAAAGGAACAACAAATCTGTTTGGTATCAACTCTATTCAACCAAGTGATATGAGTCGGACAAAGGCTCTTCTGTTTATCTTAACATAAACTCCTTCGTCGGGTCCTTAGATCTATCTTATGTTCAATCACCCAAAGGTAATCGTTTAAGATTAAGACAATCAATACCTTTAATCACAAGGAAACGTATTGACGTCGATCTACTCAATTAATCAATCCAATCTACCACAAGGATAAACCGATTATTAATTGGATCCTCTTTTTCCCAAAAAAGTATTGTGCACACCAAAGATTATAAAACCCAAGTCAGATCTTCAATATCTTCTTTGTCTTCAAATCTTCTTAAATCTTCAATAAAAACCTGCACACAATCACTTGAATCTCTTGGATCAATCACGCACAGAACAGAGTCTGTTAACAATGGATTATCACAAGATCGTCTTTAGAACTAACAACAGTCTAAAGATCCCTGTCGAAACTCTGAACTAGTTTGAGTGAATCTTTTATCAGAAGAGAAGATTCTCAAGAATAAACAAACTAGGTGCAATCAGATTTCAACCACCGTTAGTCAATCAAATTAATCGAAAACAAAGATAAACCGCAATTATCTAGTTTCCCACCAACGGGTCGCGCTAGAGCTTCTCAATCCCAAAGAAGACTTTAAATTGAGCGGCCGTAAGAGATTTCACCTAATTAGGTTAATCTCCTCTCCGAATAGGCAGCTACACCAGTAACAACAACAAAAGAGTAAATTTGTTGTTACGAAGGATTAGTTTGCTAGAAAGGCAAAATTCGTGTATTTATAGACAAGGAAGTTTGGACACCAAGGAATTTCCAAAACCGAAAATATTATCAAGATATTCATAAAAGCACAGATTCAGTTTTCATAATTCCTGGAAATGCTCTGTCCAAAAATAACGATCGAAATCTCTGGGAAAATCTAATTAATAAATGCACATTACTAATTCTGTAATTTCCCTACAAAATGAAATTAATAACCTTAATTAAAAGATTCTTAACTTACTTATGTTTCGATCCTGGGATTTTCTTCCCTTAGTCATTAAGGAATATCTTTGAACAATTATAGAAATAAACATTCATAGCACGTGTTCAAAGTTAGTCGACATCTTAACTTTGTAAGTTCTCTTTCACACTTACAACCTTGAAACAGATTTGCCACACTTCAAAACAAGTTTAGAATTGGTTCATCTGACTTTCAAGAACTATGTGATTGATCAAACCAACATTCAATCACAATCATGGGTTGACGGTTCTACTAAAACAAGTTTCGGTTCTCCTCCATGTGAGTATTGTGCATAGACACACTAGATTCCCAAAAGTTCGGTTGACTAGGTACTAGGATCGGTTCCCCACATATATATGGTATCTAACTTATATGTGTTGCACATTTCCATAGGATCGGTTCCCCTTTCTGCTATAAACCTTACTGCACCCCATACAAGGATCGGTTCCCTTTGATGTACTGCACCCCTTACTAGGATCGGTTCCCTTTCCCTTACTAGGATCGGTTCCCTTTCCCTTACAAGGTCAGACATACAAAATCCGATCATATCACAGGTGATTACTTAAGATCGGTTTTACTAACAAAAGTTATACCAATACATAAGTCAGGCCTTTGTGAACAGTTCTACCAAGAACACAACAAGTTGTGAGCGGTTATACTCTATCAAACATATTGGTTGTTCATAAGATATGCAATGAATAACAAAACCAATAATACCTGGCAATTTCCTTTTCGGTTCACAAACAAGTTTATGAACTTACTTCCTTAGAACACATGTAAACATTGTTCCCTAGGATGAAATCCTCACCTCATACCCATACATAATCACAATAGCATTCAAATGATTATGGTGATGTCTTATCTACAAAGTTTAATGGTTATGCACTAAACCTCGTATTGTATTCCTTAATACTATGTCTATCTAGAGTTCAAATATGCTTCACAGTTATGTTTTCAATATGCACGATTTGAAAGATACGTTAGGGAATGAAACAGTTCAAGTCAAATATCACTAACCTCAAGTGGAAGGATGATTGTTGTCGTTGTAGCTCCTTGCTTCTTCACATCTTCAAGTCTTCGCAATACTTGTAATGTCTCATATCCTAATACTTTCAAGCTAACCTATAGGAAGTTTAACTCTAGTACATAATCAAGCGACTCTTAACATGAGTTTTGATTCACTAAAATATGACAACCAAACTTGACATACCAACGCTTGGTGGGTTCAACCGAGCCATGCTCTAACAAAGAAAATTATATAAGGCGTGTCATGACAGGTTAAAAAAATAATTGGTGGTTTACTTGGTACTCTCATATCTTCACATTGAATGATTTTTTAGGATCAGAAAGACCGAACCATATACAAGGTATGTATATGACATTCCAGCGGTTCTAATTTTACTGTATATAAACAATTATAAGACGAAAATGATGTAAAGTACAAACACAAGATTTTGATAATGATGAAAGCTATCCAGACTGAACCTACCTAGTCTTGTTTTGAATACTCTTAGAATTAAACCACTACATTTTTGCCTACTATGCTAATTCGGTCAATTGTAGTTGATACAAAATAATTTAACCCCTAGGTACCCTATCCATGGGTCTACAATCAATCTGAAAAATATATGAATTTTCTTAGATGTTTATTATTGCCTAATAGTTATTACCCAATCTATTCAGAAGACTATCAATATCTGGCCTCCATCCAGACGATTAAATTTTTATATAGGATGTCCCATTAATACAGTCAAAGAAAACATATATGTCCAATCACTTAGTTTTAATCACAAAAGATATGTAAATCTTCTAAGTTTGGGATCTTCCGTCGAATCACTAAATCATTTGGTTACCCATGGTTTTTCGGTATAAGTGATGAATTCCTTAATTTTGTTAGAGTTATGTTCAAATATAATGAACTCATTCAGTACCAATTAGTCAAGTAGATCGTGTTGATGAACTCAATATTTAAATCTCCAGTATTTAACTTCTTCAATCTTCCCAACTCCAAAGTCTTCAATTTAACATATGGAACAACTATTAGATTCCACTATCAAAACCATGCATGAAAGTGTCATGTACATTGACCTAATAGTTGTATCTACAAACTCAACCAAACATACAACAATGAAATTTGTATAACTTTTCCTTCAAAAGTTATTGAGTGGCTTTATTAAAGACGATAAAAATTATGGAATAAACAAGAACTATACATTGAGGAAAACTACCATCAATCATAACAATAAATAAAACTAAAACGTAAATATAATTTCCTTTAATGATACTTTGAGTGTTCTTAATCCCGTAAGAAACTTCTAAAATTACTTCTCAATTATCTTAATTTAATTTCTGATTGTCAGAGGAAAATAACTACCACACTAATTACATGTAGTGAGATAAACTTATAAAGTAATCAATCTCAAATATCAATCGCTTCCTAATTAGGTTTGTTCACATCAATATCTTTGATTTAATTGAAAAGAAATAATGTTCTAGAATACTTGAGCATTAGATAAGATGACAATGCAAGTCATGTGGGACATAAAAATAGTCAGAATATCACCAGAAACAGGGGAAACTTTGCTAGAATGGTTTCCGACAAATCGACTCAGTGAATAAGACCTAGTCAGTTCAAAACTTGAATACATAACTTAAATCATTGTTTCTAAATGTAGTTGTGAGAATATACATAACTTAGATCGTTTAAGAAGGGTAATGCGGTACCAATCACGAAAAGGTGCCTAGTAAAGATTTCTATCGACAATTTTGAAGACGAAGTGTGGTGTGACGTTGCACCTATGGATGCTTGTCATATATTTTTGGGTAGATCATGGTTATATGACAAGAAGACGACCTACTTGACTGAATCTAATACCTACTCCTTTTCGTGCAATGGAAAGAAGATGTCTTTACATCCTATGAGAGAATCAAATACATAAGGAGGGAAAAGAGACAATGACGAACCGGAAAATTACACATGCTACGATCCGGGCCTTAAAGCTAGGCAAATGCACATACATTTGCCCTTGCAAGCATGCTCATGGAGCATGATGCAACTAACTTAGCTTCCACACCGTTCCATCTTACCCTTGTTCTGCGAAGGGTTTAAATCCTTGAAGGCTATGGCCGATGCATCTTACAAGCATTGCCTCAATGTAGGAAATTTATCACTGAATTTCCTATGTAGCTGAGTAACCGTCATACTGCCGAGTCTTGTCCAGGCATAAGGCATGCCTTGAACTTACGCATAGGCCATTGCAAGCCTAACACTACCCTTTAGCTTGAGCGTTGCTGAAAGCATGCACTTGTCTTGCTCATGCCATGGGTGCATCAATCAGGATCATGTCGTACTTTCCTTAGGCTTATGCAAGCTCCGCTAACTTGCATATCGATGTAGCTTACTTTTGAGGCCATGAACAATGCGCCATTGGTACATGCCTAAGTCAAACGCCTTGATAGAAAGTATGAGAATCTAGGGAATGGAATGCAACTAACCTCATCAAGTTTGTCCACAATCATCCCTTGCATCGATCTACCGAGCCAGATGATATGAGAGGCCGGAATGTCGCAATCATCTCTCAAATAGATGATCTGAGCGACAAAGTGCTGGACCGACGATGCTGTAACTCATTGTGGCTGCCTACATAACCTTCCCTACTCTAAAGGGATCAAGTACATGCCGTAGTTCATCCTTGAAGGGACAAGCAACTTAATCCAACTCGTTTCTAAGGCCGTGGCCAAGCAATAATGGAAATGGCCTAGTACGTATAGGTCATTCCGTCAAAATGCATCCAAGAGATGCATATTTGGTCCACAACATGGCATAGTGATTCCCATGCTTGATATGCTCCATTGGAAAGGCTACGCAACTGTAAATGAGGCCTAAGTATCATTTATACTCTTCCGTCTAAGCTATGAAGCTTACTTGGTGCATGGTCCGTGAAAAGGCGAGGGTACCCAAATATACCTCAAGCTAAAACTTTTCCTACCTATAAGTCCTTTCTCTGAAAGTGATTGTCTATGAACTGAGTCGAGACAATACAACTAATCAGTTCACACTTCGTGTGATCGTCTATGGATACGAGATCGAGACAATACAACAACGAAGTATGTTACTTGATAAAAAGGTTCGGACTTAACCAAACACAATAGGGTTCACTTATCAAGTAAATAGGAATTAACGTTTGTGTAATTTACTTTAATTATAATAAAACAATTATAATGCGGAAATATAAAGTAAATGACACAACAAGATTTTATTAACGAGGAAACGCAAATGCAGAAAAACCCCGGACCTTGTCCAGAATTGAATACACGTAGGATTAAGCCGCTACACAAAATTACACCTAACTTCGTATAGTTGAGACCAAGCAACTAAACCTATAGTTCACCTAGTTCCGTTTGTATTCCCACGCCTCCGTCCTAAGTCACATACTTGGAACAATTCCTTTGGTTCGTATTCCAAACAGTAAAGGAGCAACAAATCTGTTTGGTATCAACTCTATTCAACCAAGTGATATGAGTCGGACAAAGGCTCTTCCGTTTATCTTAACATAAACTCCTTCGTCAGGTCCGTAGATCTATCTTATGTTCAATTACCGAAGTAATTGTTTAAGATTAATCCAACAACACTATTAATCCAAAGAATTGTGTTGATTCCGATCTACTCAATTAATCAATCCAATCTATTACAAAGATAAACCGATTATTAATTGGACCCTCTTTTACCGAAACAAGTATTGTGCACACCAAAGATAATGGACCCACAAATCAGAAATGTTCAATATCTTCTTCGTCTTCAAATCTTCTTAAATCTTCAATAAACACCTGAACACAATCACTTGAATCTCTTGTGATCAATCACGCACAGAACGGAATCTGTTAACAATGGATTATCACAAGATCGTCTTTAGAACTAACAACAGTCTAAAGATCCATGTCGAAACTCTGAACTAGTTTGAGTGAATCTTATATCAGAAGAGAAGATTCTCAAGCATAAACAAACTAGGTGCAATCAAAGTTCAACCACCGTTAGTCAACAAAATCAAAGAAAACAAAAGATAAACCGCAATTATCTAGTTTCCCACCAACGGTACTCGTAGAGCTTCTCAATCCCAAAGAAGACTTTAAACTGAGCGGCCGTAAGAGATTTCGCCTAATTAGGTTACTCTCCTCTCCGAATAGGCGGCTACACCAGTAACAACACAACAAAGAGGAAGTCTGTTGTTACGAAGGATTAGTTTGCTAGAAGGGAAAACTTCAATTATTTATAGACAAGGAAGTTTGGACACCAAGGAATTTCCAAAACCAAAAATATTCTCAAGATATTCATTAAAGCACAAATTTGGTTTCCATAATTCCTGGAAATGCTCTGTCCAAAAATAATGATCGAAATCTCTCGGAAAATATCTAATTAGTAAATGCACATTAATAATTCTTATTTCCCTACAAAATGAAGTTAATTACCTTAATTAAAAGATTCTTAACTTATTTATGTTTCGATCCTGGTATTCTCTTCCCTTAGCTATTAAGGAATAACTTTGAACAATTAAATAAATAAACATTCATAGCACGTGTTCAAAGTATGTCGACATCTTAACTTTGTAAGTTCTCTTTCACACTTACAACCTTGAAACCGATTTGCTACACTTACAAACAAGTTTAGAATAGGTTCATCTGACTTTCAAGAACTATGCGATTGATCAAATAACATTCAATCACAATCATGGGTTTAACGGTTCTAACAAAACAAGTTTCGGTTCTATCTTCCATGTGAATACCGTGCATAGTCACACTAGCTTTCCAAAATTCGGTTGACTAGGTACTAGGATTAGTTCCCCACATATATATGGTATCTAACTTATATGTGTTGCACATTTCCATAGGATCGGTTCCCCTTTGCCTAAAAACATGTTGCACATGTTCATAGGACCGGTTCCCCTTTCTGATATAAACCTTGATGCACCTCATACAAGGATCGGTTCCCCTTTGTGATGTACTGCACCTCTTACTAGGATCGGTTCCCCTTTCCCATATTTGGTCAGACAAAAAATCACAAACCTGATCATACCATCTCAGGTGATTACTTAAGATCGGTTTCACTAATACAAGTCATACCAATACATAAGTCAGGCCTTTGTGAATAGTTCTACCAAGAACACAACAAGTCGTGAACGGTTATACTCAATCACACATATTGGTTGTTCATAAGATATGTAATGAATAACAAAACCAATAACGCCTGGCGATTTCCTTTTCGATTCACAAACAAGTTTATGAACTTACTTCCTTAGAACACATGTAAAACATTGTTCCCTAGGATGAAATCCTCACCTCATACCCATACATAATCACAATAACATTCAAATGATTATGGACATGTCTTATCTACAAAGTTTAATGGTTAACCAATAAACCTCGTATTGTATTCCTTAATACTATGTCTATTTAGAGTTCAAATATGCTTCACAGTTTTGTTTTCAATATGCACGACTTGAAAGATACGTTAGGGAATGAAACAGTTCAAGTCAAATATCACTAACCTCAAGTGGAAGGATGATTGTTGTCGTTGTAGCTCCTTGCTTCTTCACATCTTCAAGTCTTCTCAATACTTGTAAAGTCTCATATCCTAATACTTTCAAGCTAACCTATACGAAGTTGACTCTAGTACATAATCAAGCGACTCTTAACATGAGTTTTGATTCACTAAAATATGATAACCAAACTTGACATACCAACGCTTGGTGGGTTCAACCGAGCTATGCGCTAACATTCCGCATATGCACCTTCAACCAACTACCCCCCCTATATATGTTAACTTGACATTCTTACAACTTAAATTAGGGGATCCAAATCATTCATCAACTCTCAAGGCCAAGATGGCTGCACATGACTACCCTTGGCCAAATGCGATGTATGACCGTCATGGTCGTACATTTTGTTCTGGCTCAGATGCCAGTTCCAATGTCCGACCATGATGGCTGAACATGTCCCGAGGCAAGCCCAGTGAAGGGATGTGATGGATATATTTTCGGCTTTGCCCATAGGCCACTCCAATGTCCAACCGTGATGGTTGTACATTACCAAGGACAGACTGTTCTGGCCTGAGGCCAATGACTTGCGTAATGCGTCATTGTGGCTCTACTTTTCTCAAGGACATCTACTGATAGGTGTAGAATACACCATATTTACTATCTAGAGTTTATGCTTTCTTTGCTATTTTTCGCGTGAATTATGTATCTTATGTTCGCTTTTGAGTTTTATAGGTATTTTGGAGTCATTGGAGCAAAAAGAAGTGGAACTCGCTCAAATATTGGATTTCTTCTCATCATGGTGACAAGAGCGGAAAGGTGAAGCTATCGGCGAAAGAACGAGGCCAATCCGGTTACGTACGAGAAGGTTACGAGCAAAAGCAACACTTAAGCTTGTCGGTTCCCAAGGATCGACAAAGACAAAACGAGTTTTGTTCAAGTGATTGTCACTTTGTGGTGGCCTTGTATCCATCTGCTGGGTGCCTATAGAAATTCGTTCTTACCTAGCCCAGATTTCGAGAGAAGATGATTATCTCAATCATTCTTCACAAACTCGAAGACGAGTTGAGCTATGGCAAAGACCGTTTTATCGAGAGATTGAGATGGAAGAAGGAGTCTTTGCTCGAGTTCAAGGAAGAATTGAGAGAGAGGGACATTGGGTACAAATCAATTGGTAAGAAGACCACGAGTCTGTGATAGAAGTTGAAGGTTTTGGCTAAGGAAAATCCATTGTAAAAGAAGGTCGTCTGTCATCCATTTTTGGTCAGTTCAACCGAGATGAAGAGTATCGGAAGCTAAGAGCTGTGGGAATGATGGGTTTCGAATTGAGGAGCACAAGGTGGAGTTTCAAGACTATATATCAGCTGAGAATACAAAGGAGAAGTGGTGTTGTTGTTGAGGATTGGATGTGAAAATTATGAATGATTGAAGTCTTTTTGAGCTATGGGTTTGTGCTAAATTGAAGTGGCAAGAGTTGGAGAACATGAAACTTCTCTTTCTTCTTGTTATGAACTCCTTGAATATGAGTACCTAAGTTTATTATTGGTTATGGAATAGTTGGATTTCACATAATATGATTCTTTGATTCAATATATAGTTTTGTCTCATAATTATCGTTTGCAATTCTCTGAAAATATTGTTTTATGATTGATTGATTGTTTTGTCAAGTTGCAAATTGGTAGAACTTCTAATCACATCTATTGCTAGTTTAGGGTTTATTATACGCAAAAGTGATATTCCTTGAATACAAGTAGCATAATATGATTATAGTTTGTAGTGATACATTCTTATGATCATATGTGAATCGTAACCTTTGTTAAATTGAATTAGTGCGCTTTCCACGTTCAATTGCTTTGATAGGCCTGATTTCATAGAACTTAATGCATCTAGGGAATTAAACTTGATTAGTGCTTTTACACGTTAGGTTGTTCCTTTAGGTAGAATTCATATTCGCATCTTTTAATGTGTTTGTTGATGACATGAGGAGATTTGCGGGATATTCTTACGATCAAGGTATTCTAGGGTCTTTGATAAAAGTTGAGATTAAATATCAATTCTAGTTATTGTGAAAAGCATGTTAGTGAATGAAAACGAAATCCTTAACCAATATCTCTTCTATCTTATTTGTTTGCTTATTTGTTTCTTTGCTTTTATATTTGCTTTTATTTTATTACATAAAATCAGAAAATCCACGGTGTTTTATATAGGAAACCATAACAATTTGACAACCTAGACCTCTCTGTGGGATCGATCCTTTCTTGCCCTTGCTATATTTATATTTTGAGTAGTAAGAAAGTGTAATTTATTTTGACGCTTACGACCGCGATCAAATTTTGGCGCCGTTGCTTCGGGAGGCAACGGTTGTTAATTGTTTTTGGTTTCTTATTTTTGTATTTAGTTTTGTTTTACTTTTTCTTATTCTGTGGTTCTTATTCGAGTTTTGAGAATCTCGTTTCAGGTACCAATTGCTATGGACGGAGCATATTGGAGCAATCAATACGGCTTTCAACCTCAACAACATGAAAACTATTACCCTTACGGGGAATACAATCAAAACCAATTCTTTGGTTATGGTCAATATTCCACGTACCCTTTTAGTTGTTCTCATACATTCCAACCTTCTCACGGTGGGTATGTAAGTGAGCAACCACAAGGAGGGGAGACTAGTTGTACTCCTATTAATTTTTCCTCTAGTTTGGTAGATGAAATGCAACAATTTATGGCTAGCATGGAGTCAATTTGTGGACAACCAAGCGTGGAAACAATTTCATCGACCGAATGTGCTTATAGTATGTATGGCCCAATTTCTGATCGTAGTTATGATCATCCACCCATTCAAAGGGAATATAATTGGCCTAACAATACGGAAGTAAGTAATTCTACTTTTTCTTTGTCGAATGAGCTTTACAAACAAATGGAACACTATATTCAGAATTTGGATGGAACACTCCAAGAGCTTCAAAAAGGTGTTTCTACTTTAAGACAAGGCATTGAAGAATACAAGGAGGAAATGAATAGTTATGTTGAAAAAGGCGAACCTTTGGGGACTTTTGTTGATATTTGTGTAGTTAACTCAACTCTTGATCGTAATAATGATCATTCACCTATTCAAAAGGATGAGTTAGAGATTAGCAACACTAAATTCAGCGAGGAACAAGATTATGTTGACTATGATAGTGATGATTATTATGAAAATACATTGCTTAAACCAATTTATGGTGACAACCCCGAGGAGTGTACAATGGAGTCTTTTTGCGATCAAGGTGAAGTTGAAAAGGAATATGATGACACTAGTGTAGCTTACTCAAGCATTGATCTTAATAATGATCAAGAACCTATTCAAAAGGTAGAGCTTGAGGATGATGCAAGGAGTGTTCTAAAGAAATTTCTTATGGACAATATTGCATTCGCAAAAGAGTATATGCCTTACAACAAGGAGGAATGTGTTGAGAATGTGACGGTTATGACCAATATTGTGGAAGACCCAATTGAGCTTGCAAATGATTATAATGATGATGTTTATGTCGAAACTTTGGTTAAGGCAGAAACGGACGAAGAATGGTTGCAAGGTTTGATAGAGGACCATGATATAAAAGAGGTGAATAATTCGCTTGAGTTTTTCAAGGATGAAGAGGATTCCGTAATACAAGAGATTGTGCAAGGTTTATCTAACCCTTTGCCTATTGTTTCTTCTCCTTTACCTCTTATTGGTTTGAATGTATGTGCTTCGAGAATATTGTTGAATGACTTTGTTTCTCGTTTTCCGCCATTAGAGATACTTGATTCTCATAATATGCAGGTTATGGAACAAGAAACCGTGGAAGTACCCGACTTCTATATTCTTTATACACTTCCATGTGTGGACAAGAATAAGTGAGGGGAAGCTTTTATCGGTTCATAGCTTCACTTTTGCTTTATGTTACTAATATTTGTGTGAAGCTAGTGTTTGCAAAACAGGTGCTATGGGTGGATCCCCAACTTTTCCGATTATTGGTGTATGGGGAATGAATCTTACAAGAAGCTAAGTCGGACGTCGACTTTAAAACAAGCGCTTAGTGGGAGGCAACCCACCGGTTTTGTATCTTTATCCTTATCTTTTTATTTTTATGCATTTGATTTTATCTTTATTTTCTTTGTTTTTGCATATCATTTGCGGAATTTCCCACCTTGACTTTCTTTGGACGATTCAATTTACATTGAGGACAATGTAAAGTTTAAGTGTGGGGGAGCATTTATATGTTTGTTTTAGTTTGTTTTATGTATAAAAAAAAAAAAAAAAATTGTGCTTTTTGAACTCCGAAATCTAGAAACTTGTGCCTTTAGGATGACACAATTAGTGGATGGAACCATTTTGAATGCAGGAGTTGAGGAACCAATTAACTAAAAGGGAAGAATATAGCTCAGAAATCACAAATTAACATGATAGTTGTTACCATATCTCGGAATATCACCATATCACATTCTATTTTTATTTTTCCATATTTATCTATTGTTCTCTAAGTGCTTTGGTGGGTCACTAAACATCGACGTGTTATTACTGCTAGGATGAAATAGAGTGGTTGAGTTACTAAAAAAAAAAAAAAAAAAAAAAAGAAAAGAAAAGAAAAAGAGACCGACCAATTAGACCAAAACGGAATAAAAAGACACTTGGGAATAGCGGTATGTGTGAAACGTAGTCCCCGTCTCCGTCGCCTAAACAAGCGTGGAATGCAGGATCCAAGGCAACTATCATGTACTTGCGACAAGAAGCATGCGCTTGGATCCAAAAGATCTAATCATGCCGTCTAAAAAAAGAAATTGGATCCAGTTTGATCCAATCATTAAAAAAAAAAAGAGAAGAAAGTATTGGTTGAATAAAGTCACTTATGGTTCCCTTGTATATGCCAGTGAGTTGATGTAGAATTCAAACCAAGTAGCTCAATCCAGTAGGATTAGGTTCATCTTAGCAGTGACCTTCAGACAGATATGGGAAACATCGAACACTTGTGAATATTCGCCAACATCTACATCTATATCCATCTTCTTAATCTTTTCATTGTGATTGTGGTTTGTTAGTTTCCGAGTATTGTGGCTTGTTCGACTATCTAATTAGAGTTTATTTACTAATATTTGAATTGAATTTGCAAGGTACCTCCTCCTGTAGCCATTTTGGATTCATTCATTGATTTGTCACAAATAGACGGAGTTGGAAATATAGGTTTTGTAGGTATATCTCTAGTAAACCTTCACGAGACTATAACTCGTCCACTAGGGACACCTAGTGGTTTAAAGGCTTGTTATTTATGCTAAAAGTGACCGTAGCCTCGACGACACGGAGTTGTATGTATTTGTTTTAGTTTTGTTTTGTTTGATTTGCTCGAGGACTAGCAAAGTCTAAGTGTGGGGGAATTTGATAGGTGTAGAATACACCATATTTACTATCTAGAGTTTATGCTTTCTTTGCTATTTTTCGTGTGAATTATGTATCTTATGTTCGCTTTTGAGTTTTATAGGTATTTTGGAGTCATTGGAGCAAAAAGAAGTGGAACTCGCTCAAATATTGGATTTCTTCTCATCATGGTGACAAGAGCGGAAAGGTGAAGCTATCGGCGAAAGAACGAGGCCAATCCGGTTCTGTACGAGAAGGTTACGAGCAAAAGCAACACTTAAGCTTGTCAGTTCCCAAGGACCGACAAGTACAAAACGAGTTTTGTTCAAGTGATTGTCACCGTGGTGGCCTCGTATCCATCTGGCTGGGTGCCTATAGAAATTCGTTCTTACCTAGCCCAGATTTCAGAGAAGATGATTATCTCAATCATTCTTCACAAACTCGAAGACGAGTTGAGCTATGGCAGACACCGTTTTATCAGAGAGATTGAGATGGAAGAAGGAGTGCTGCTCGAGTTCAAGGAAGAATTGAGAGAGAGGGACATTGGGTACAAATCAATTGGTAAGAAGACCACAGAGTCTGTGATAGAAGTTGAAGGTTTTGGCTAAGGAAAATCCATTGTAAAAGAAGGTCGTCTCCGTCATCCATTTTTGGTCATTCAACCGAGATGAAGAGTATCGGAAGCTAAGAGTCATGTGGGAATGATGGGTTTCGAATTGAGGAGCACAAGGTGGAGTTTCAAGACTATATATCAGCTGAGAATACAAAGGAGAAGTGGTGTTGTTGTTGAGGATTGGATGTGAAAATTATGAATGATTGAAGTCTTTTTGAGCTATGGGTTTGTGCTAAATTGAAGTGGCAAGAGTTGGAGAACATGAAACTTCTCTTTCTTCTTGTTATGAACTCCTTGAATATGAGTACCTAAGTTTATTATTGGTTATGGAATAGTTGGATTTCACATAATATGATTCTTTGATTCAATATATTAGTTTTGTCTCATAATTATCGTTTGCAATTCTCTGAAAATATTGTTTTATGATTGATTGATTGTTTTGTCAAGTTGCAAATTGGTAGAACTTCTAATCACATCTATTGCTAGTTTAGGGTTTATTATACGCAAAAGTGATATTCCTTGAATACAAGTAGCATAATATGATTATAGTTTGTAGTGATACATTCTTATGATCATATGTGAATCGTAACCTTTGTTAAATTGAATTAGTGCGCTTTCCACGTTCAATTGCTTTGATTGGCCTGATTTCATAGAACTTAATGCATCTAAGGAATTAAACTTGATTAGTGCTTTTACACGTTAGGTTGTTCCTTTAGGTAGAATTCATATTCGCATCTTTTAATGTGTTTGTTGATGACATGAGGAGATTTGCGGGATATTCTTGCGATCAAGGTATTCTAGGGTCTTTGATAAAAGTTGAGATTAAATATCAATTCTAGTTATTGTGAAAAGCATGTTAGTGAATGAAAACGAAATCCTTAACCAATATCTCTTCTATCTTATTTGTTTGCTTATTTGTTTCTTTGCTTTTATATTTGCTTTTATTTTATTTTATTACATAAAATCAGAAAATCCACGGTGTTTTATATAGAAACCATAACAATTTGACAACCTAGACCTCTCTGTGGGATCGATCCTTTCTTGCCCTTGCTATATTTATATTTTGAGTAGTAAGAAAGTGTAATTTATTTTTGACGCTTACGACCGCGATCATCTACCCAACTGGCCTAAGGCATCCTTTGATGCAAGATTGACCTTTGGCCAATATAGTTTATAGCTTACACTCTCTTGGTACCGTATTGGCCTTGACCAATATGCCCACGCAATATGCCATTTTGGAAGCGTATTGGCCTAGGCCAATGCTCCTTTTTTTTTTCACTCAACGGAATCTTTGAATATAATGAAGCTTCATATCAGGCCATGGTGCATCTCTGAGCATGCGCCATGCTAAAAACACGGGGTGTTATAATATTCACCCCTTTAAAGAATTTCGTTCTCGAAATTGAAAACAAAAACTATTGTGGATAAGCTCTTCGGTTTGGATTCGTGAGAAAAAGTCACATACCAGATGCTTAGAAATCACATGGTTTCTTCAGTTTGTCATGGAGCATCAATTAGGAATTTCTGAGCATACGTCCCTTACCGCATACCCAGGAATCTAAAAAGAGTCCACAACGTTAACAAGAATCTCAATTGGCCAGTTGCTAAAAGGATATCTCAAGCAGGTATCCTAAGTGGGCGTCCCATACCTAACACTCGGGAGTCCCTAAAGTTCACAAGGTTGGTGCCAACAACACGTAATACTGTGTGGAACAAGATCCAGTTGCCCACCATCCTTGACGGTCATCCAGGTTGCCACTCGTAAGTGGGATGCTAGCCGGGCCTGACAACACACACCATTGTCCAGTTGCCAACGTGTGGGGATGTTCAATCCCATTTTCTACCCACCGTCCTAGACGGTCTTCCGGATTTCCACTCGTAAGTGGGGTGCCACTTAGGCCAGGCAAACTCATAGTACTAAACAAGCTCAACTCGATTCACAAAGTAACTGGCTTAGAAGTTACAAACCGTTTCCATGCAAAAGTTGGCCTACTCTCCAACTTTAAGTTTTCATTAAGGAAAAATACTCGTTGACGAGTCCACTCTACACAGTCCCTAGAGTTATCTCGCAACTTTCTATGATACCAACTGTGACAATTAGGCCTAGCGCGCCTGGACGCGCATGCCATTACTCCCCCGATGCTCCATGATGATGCTACGATCCGGGCCTTAAAGCTAGGCAAATACACGCCCATTTGCCCTTGCAAGCATGTTCGTGGAGCATGATGCAGCTAACTTAGCTTCCACACCGTTCCATCTTACCCTTGTTCTGTGAAGGGTTTAAAGCCTTGAAGTCTATGGACGATGCATCTTACAAGCATTGCCTCAATGTAGTAAATTTATTACTGAATTTCCTATGTAGCTGAGGATTAGAACTAAAGTGGACAAATAATTGAGCCCAATTTATTTTTGAAATTTTATATACCGCCTTTTACAATCTGCTAGTTTAAAATAGAGTCCAAAGATTCGTTCGTCATTCCATACATTTATCATACCGTCACCAGTCCATACGTTCACATCCATCGCCACTAACCACCATTTCACCTTCACCTTCATGACAACCAGAGTCCTTACAACCTCCACTACCAGTAATTTCTCACCAACAACCACATGCCCACTCTACCAATTCTGTTTCACCTGAACAAAACAACACCAGTTCCTTATTTTCTCGAGCACCGTCACCAGCAGTCCACTTTATTACCAGCTGCTTGTTCACTCAAGTTGGCTCTCAAGTTTGTCCCACTTAAATAGTAGAGCAAGGGCATAAACCCGGAAGGATTGGTGCAATTGGTCTAGTTCTTGTTTTCATGCATGTCGTTGTTGCTATACAATTTTTATAACATGAACTCCATTACATAATAAAATCATAAACCAATCACACTAGTTCATTTTTTTTTTTTATATTATACCATATACGATTGTTAATCTATAAAATTAAATGAGAATCATCAACGACTGCTAACCTACCCCCAATAAAAATAAAAATGAAGGTTCGTTATATGGAACAATTACCTCCATTAAATTGGGATGAAGATTTCGACTGTAGCATCAAGATTAACTCCTCCTTTCGCAAATTAAAAATTTTAATAAAATTAGAATTATACGAGATAAATGTTGTTAACCAAGTTAGATTCAAAACCTTTAACACCATTGAAAAGTTTTTATTTTGAAATTTCTCTGCTGATCATCTAAAGGTTAAAAGAAGAAAGGATCTGGAATTTTAGATGTAACACCAATCAACCCCAGTATCACCTAGGACTTTTCGATTCCTCAATTCTTCAATTTTCCCCCTTGGATTGAGCCATTTTTTCTTCAATGATCGAGCATGAGAAGCGTTTCAGTCTTTCAGAACAAAAAATAATCTGTTCAACAAAAAAGTATTTGCTTTTATTGTTATTTTCAGGATAATAACAGTCGTAGATTTATCTATTGGGAGGACAAATCTGAATCACCCCTTGCATATGCTAACTTAGCTAAACAGTGCTATACATTATTCTACTAGAATCACTCCTTACATAGGCTAACTTAGAGCAGTTCCTATGGACTCAAAAAAATAAGGATTTGTTCATTTTGATCCCACTATGGACTTACCAAACATGAAAAATAGATGGACAAATCTGAATCACCCCTTGAGTGAGATGGAAGTGTAGGATCAGAATATCGCAACATTAATATCCTTGCGAAATCCTTGAATAACACACTGCGAAAATATCGCAGATTGGTAATAAAAATGACGCAACGGATGATGACAGCCTGAATACGAGAAAGGTGTGAGGACCTAGCGAGATTTAGGAGCGTTGCGAGATTTAACATTTGAATACTTGCGAGAATATCGCAAGCCAGATCCGAAAATAAAGGACAGCTTAGCTGTCATCCAATATGTAATGTCCTATATAAAGGGCCGAGTAGGCCTAAGAGAATGGAGAGATCTTTTTAGAGTGGAGGGAAAGTTTTGAGGAGAGAGAAAGTCGAGAGCAATAGTTGTATTCTTGATTTCATTTCCCCTTTGTAAAATTCTTTAACTCAATTAATAAAAAGTGTGATTGTTGATCTTAAAGATGGGTTGATTATTATGAATTCTTGTGAGGGATGTATTGTAGGATTTCCTACAATCACATAATGGCGCTAGAAATAGGTATTGAAGATTGATATTGTGATTTGAAAGAATTTGGAGTAATAGGAAAGGAATTTCATATATTTTTCAACAACTTGTTAAGATTGAAAAATGGTTAGAAGAAGACATGCATCAAAACAACCAACAACTGTTAGAAGGAGTATGAGACTTGCTGGAAAAGGGAGAGATGAAATGGAGGAATCTTCAAGAGTGAACACAAGAAACGATGGAAAATCAAGTTCAACCGCCAATTCAACGTACACCAATACAAAATAGAACTGTGGATTATGATAGGGTGAGTGTACATACTTGGCGATCGATTACATGGATGAAATGGGAGAAGAGCAGCAATTAGGAAGCAATAGATGAGAGGAGAGAGACCAAGAGGTAATTGGGGGAATAATTCATGGAAATGAAGAGATTGCAGCATTAGAGGCATTAAGGCAAAGGATACATGAAGAAAGGCGATTAGAAGTAGAAGAGCGTGCAAATCTGACAAGGCAAATCATGAGTTAAGGATGGAAAACATGAGATTACAAAGTAGAAGGTCAAGAAGCACTACAAGATCAAGTTCAAGATCAGTTAGAGAAGAAATGAGACGAAATTCGCATGTAGAAAATGCTAATGAAGAAACTCGAGAGGAAGTACGAAATCCAGACGAAGAACGTTATGAAAGAAGAGAAGTAATGGAAGATCGCTATATCCAACGTGGTGAAATTCTCCAAAATGATAGAAATCAGGGAAATAGACGACGTTATGGACAAAATAATCAAGATGGCGAAGAAAATCAGGAAGAAGGAAGGAGAATATTACATGGGAGAGAAGTTCAAAGAAATCGACAAATAATTGAAGATGAAATCGAAAGACATTACATTGAACAAGCACGTCTAGCTTGCGAGAGGGAAAGACTGAGAGCAGAAGTGGAAGAACAAGAGTTACAAGAGGCAATTCGCCAGAACAATCATGATAATCGAGAGAGAAGGCGTGAACAAAATCGCAATAATGATAATATCAATGAAGAATATGATAGAGTACAAAGGAGAGCTGAAAGGCGGCAAAGAAGAGAAAATGAGAAATATAACGGTGTGTGAATTCATGAAAGGAATGAAAGAGAAGATCGCAGAGAGAGACGAGAAGAAAACGATGAACAAGAAAATGAAAACAGATATGAACGCAGAATAAGAGAGGCGGAGTTAAAAAGACCAATGGATCCAAATTCTGGTGTAAATAAACAAATTTTGAGAGAATTAGCGGAAATGAGAGGGATGTTAAATAACAAAAGAGAAGGAGGAAGGAGACAATTGGATGAAGCCATAGAAGAAGCTGTGAAAACCCCATTCACACAAGAAGTACAATTAGGAGGAATACCCCCAAAGTGCAATTTACCTGCGTTAAATAACATTTTTGACGGCACAACTTGTGCGGTACAACACATCAAAGCTTATGTGAGATGTATGCTTTGCAATGGGAAAACCATGATCTTTGTATTGTACAAATATTTTGCATCAAGTTTAACAGGAGAGGCCTTGAAATGGTTTGAAGGTTTGCCAAAGAATACTATAACATCTTTCAACCATTTGCAAGCTACATTTTAGGGGCGTATATAAGTAACAATTCCTCACGACCTGGCATTGAAGATGTATTTGGGTTAAAACAAAGGGTTGGCGAAAGTCTGAAACATCTAACCATGAGGTGGAAGACAATGTGTAGTGATATGACTGGTCGTGTGGATGAGAGATACCTCATTCTATCATTCATCAATGCTATGTTCGCAACCAATCTGTTATACATTCAAATTTTCAGAGTTAAGAATACGATCACAATGACTGAGTTGCGAGAATTACAGGAGGAGTATATTGCTCTTGAGGAAAAACAAAATGAGATGGAATCATACCCAGCTGCGAACACAAGTTCAAAAGCAGCGAATGCAAGTTTGTTACCTAAGTTGATAAATACAGTGGCGAGCACTTCGCAAGGACAACAAGGGAGGATAATGGAAGATAGTCAGCAGAAGCTAGTAGCTATGGGAAGTCGTGATCAAGAAGAATTCGAGAGAGAAAGAAACTTCTATAGCCGTGGTGGAAATAAAAAAATTCAAAGACTTGATCAACCACAAGAAACTTATGGAGGTCAGAAGCAAAACCATCACAGAGGACGGGGAAGTCACAAGATAATATGAGAAGAAATCAAAATGCCACCACTAAATGCTAGTGCGGAGAAAATATGGGAAGCTATAATCTTGATGGAAAACATACCCGCGCCATGGAACATGGGGAGTGAACCACCTCCAAGCGACAAAAGTCATGAATTTTTCTCTTATCACCATTTTCATGGACATTCAACAAATGATTGTAGAAATATAAAAAGAATCATCCTCAGAATGATAGATCAAGGGAAACTAAATCATTTTCTAAAAACCAAACTCAGTCTCAACCATTATCACCACCGCCAAAAATTCGCAGGGTAAATACAACAAAAGGAGGAGAAACATTTGTAATAGAAGTTGGAGCAAAGGCAAAGAATTTGTTTTGTCACTCTATTGTACATTCGTACAAAACGATTGAAGACTTTTATGATAACACTCTCAGCAGGGTCTTCGCAAGAGATGCTGATGATAAAGAAATAATGAACATTGCGAAAGCATCGCCACTGAAAGAATGGCAAAAGCAGATTACATGGGCAATCAACAGAATTTTAATCGATACTAGAAGTTCTGTGGATATTCTTTTTTATCATACTTATAAAACTATGGGTGGAAAAGATGAAGATCTAATACCCTCAACTTACAAGATCTATGGTTTTAATGGTACTGCCAATAAACCTAAAGGAGAATTCAGCATGCGAATTCCACTTTGAAAGGATTGTCCTCTCAAATTACATTATGTGTAGTCGATGTGGAATCACCATACAACGCATTGATTGGATGACCTTGGTTACATGGGATTCTAGGTGTAGCATCGAATTTCCATCAATGTATCAAGTTCCCTCATCCCAGTGGTATCGGCATAGTAAAAGGAGATTGGATTGAAGGAAAGAAGTGTTATGAAATTGATATAGAATCTTGCGAAGAAAGAGCTGCGAAGAAGAATAATTGGAAACACAACATCAAAGAAAAACAAAAAAGTGAAAGATTGATGGTAGATGCAATAGAACAGAGAGAAGAAGAAACGCTGCGAAGCCAATGCATGTTGAAGATGAGAATCGGCGAACATTTCGCAACATATAAGAAAATATCAGAAAAATCAAAAATGAAGAGGCAGAAAGTAGTAGAAGTAAGAGACTTAAAGAATGAATGTACTTGTTGACTGCCAAAATAAAAATTGGGAGGAGAAAGAAAAATGTATGGTTGATTCGTTGAAAAAAAAAATAACAAAGATGAGATTGCGAAAGAGCTGATATGCAGAAGAAGAAAATATATTTTATGAATGATAAAGATGAGATTGCGAAATTACAAAAGAGCTTATATGAAGAAGAATCAACAAAATAATCAGACATAGGCGAACTTACTATGGCGTACACCCTAGTTCGCGAAATCAAAATTTCGCAAGAGGCAAATGTAAGACCTAAAGGGCGTCATAGAAGGGGGTACCTATTGCATGGCTCAGCGAAAAGGATACACCGCCCCTGGAACATGAGTCATGGAGATTTGGGGTCAATAAAGCCCATCCAGGAGAGGTACCTTGGATTTCCAACCTAAGCTAATGACTTAGGTTGGACGACTGAGGGTCTCTTCTAAGGAGTGCAGCATCTGATCAAGGCGCCGAGGTACACGGTTGATCCAAGAGTGCCCGGGGCGTCTGGAACTACCCTAGCCATTCTTGGCAAGTTTTGACGTATGCTGCACTCGGCCCGAAGAAAACCCCACTTCGGGTGCAGTCTCGTAACCATAAGCCCTATAGGAAAAAGGGATAAGAGGCTGCGAAAACAACTGGTTGTTGTTAAGATCGGATGGGAGGAGCCAACCTTGTATGGTAGAGGTACGCCTCCTTGAAGGGGCAACCAGGGGGAAGATAAGGGCGGCACCCTCCATTAGGGAGTTGATAAGTGTCTTAAGACGCAAATGTCACGAGGCTTCATTTTCACAAGAAAAATTAAGGCTTGTCATATTTGTGCGACAATCCTGAAGAGGCAATAATACAAAAGAGAAAGATAAGACGAGATCAATGGGTCAGTACATGAAAATGTAAAGACGTCCTGCGATTTCGTCGCAAGACGGCAATGTCATGGGGCTTTATGTTCGCAAGAATATTTAGGCCTATCATATTGTCGCATGAAAAATATCCTGCAGAGGCAACAATATTAGAGAAATGATAAGACAAGATCAGTGGGTTTTTGCATGCAAGTGCAAAGACGTCCTGCGATTTTGTCGCAGTGACAAGAGGTGGCACAATAAGACCTTTAACTAGGAAGGCAAAATAAGACCACATATATAAAATCTTGGAAGCAACCAAGAAATACCTACTTGCGAAAATTCAGCGGAAACAACTGCGAGATTGAGGCATGAATACATATCGTTATTCAAAAGTAACTTGCTTAATCTTTCATTTGAATGCAAATAACAGAGGCAAGTATGGGAATGTATAAAATAAAATGTGTTATTTGTCTCCGTATGATAGATTTACGCACGCATAAAATGAAATATTTATTGATTAACCATATTGCAAAAAAGAATTGCTCTTTAAATATGTGCAGAAAGGAACAAAAGATAGAACTTGCACTTGAAGATTCAAGAAGTTTGCAGCAAAAGATTACAAAGATTGGAGATTAAAAGAATGAATGTACAGATATTACAAAAAGAGAAAGAAGGAAACATAATTATTTCTTGTGTGACTCCTCTTCTTCATCGTCTTCATCAGATCCTTCTTCTTCTTCGCCTCTATCAGATTCCTCTTCTTCACTAGCATCACTGTCAGAGATATCCATAGGAGGCACATTCTTGGGGATTTATTCTAGGAGTCAAGGATATGCAGAATGAGGGATGTTGTTGTCGTCACAGACTGTTGTTTTAATAGTCGATTGCGAAAAAGAGTAGCATCATTCTTAAAATTCACAATAGTAATCTTTAGTTGGCTCTTCAGCCTAGAATATTTATCATCGCGAGAAGAAAGATTCTTTGCGAGCTGCTCCTTCTCAGACTCAAGTTCTTCAATCCTTTTGAGAAATCTCTCTTCAGCTCATGCGAACATATGATAATGAATCAACAACTTAATGGCAATTTATGAAAGATAAATAATTATTAAAGAAGAATAATTAACAACCTTCTCTGTCAGAAATCATATCCCTAACCAAGGCTATATGCTCAGCTTGAAGACTAATATTTACACCTAAATTATTTCTGGCGTCATCCAGAACTTTCGCAGCCCAAGCGAATTCATCATCATTATTTATGAGCAAAAGGGAGCGAATTTGATTCTCTCTTTCGCAAAGTATAGCATTTTTGCGGTTAGATTCATCTCGTTCAATTTGAACTTCAAGAAGAGTTTTTTGGAATTTCGCTAACGCTTGAGCACCTTGTTTAGCGATGCGGTCTTTATCATCTATGAGACCACTGATCTTGGTCCTTAAAGCATTAATTTTCTCTTTAGAATTAAGATAGAAACGCTTAAATTGGTTGGCTAAGCCCAAACTGGATCTACGGTCAATTTCTAAAATGAGAAATTTGGATTGGAGTTCATTTATGGGAAGAGATTTAATTCTGTCATTTGAAAAGCTATTCAAAGAACTATTGAGGTGATCAAGAAGAGTATTATTATCCATAGAGTCAGGGAATGAGCGAAGAAGAATGGATTCCTTAGAAAGGTTATAGACGTCTGCGAAAATGGTAAATCATATGAGGGAAGATAATGAGAAAAAAAAACAAAGAGAAAGAGAAAAACTTCATACCATAAATTTGCTGGTTGGCACTTTGAAGACTAGATATCTTATCCTTTTGAGTGGAAGAATCAGCTTCCAATTGTTTATTCTTCTCGCGAAGAGTAGCAACTTCCGTTTCTAATCCTTCATTTCTCTTGCGAAGTTGAAGATTCTTCTTTTCAAGGACCCCACGCCTTTTCTCAAGATCCGAGGCAACAACAAAGGAAGCTCTCCCAGTCTGCGAAGAAAATTGTCAAGATATAATATAATTTTAAAATCATAATTATGAAGGAATATAGAAACGAAGGAATACCAAGGCACCAAGTGAGTTCAGAAAGCTGGGAGTCACTGATCTAGAGACTTCATGAAGAGAATCATCACTCTCTAGTAAAGGAGCATCGCAGATACTCTCAAAAGCTTTGCATGTACTAGAAAGATGATCATCCCCAATCCCTTGCATGGAGTCAGAGAAGATGCTAGATAGTTGTGCCATAGAAGATTCAGGTGGAAAATCTTCCCTTGCGAAAGAACTATCATTATCATCATCATCGTTAGAACTTTCACTAGGCTGAAGATTTGAAGGAGAAGGAGAATGAACTTTTCGTTTCTTTGAAGGTGGAGCAGCAGATTTCTCCTTGCGAAGAGAACCTTTACCTTTGCCTTTGGTCTTTGCAACCTTAGAACTTTCTTCTTCTTCAACAGCTACAACACCAACCTTCGCACACACATGAAGATAAAAAATAGAGGCAACAATATTGTTAAAAATATAAAGATGTTTCTTACTTCATCTGTGATGGAGCACAGAGCAGATAAAATGCTAGCCTTCCTGGTTCTCTTATAGCTCGATCTCAGATTTTTAATCTAAAATTTTCGCAAGAATTAGAGAACAAGAAAGTAACAACAAATGAAAGATTATGAAGTGAGCAAGATTTGAAGACATACCTCTTTTGCTTTCTCGGGCCAATTAAATACCCAAGGTTGATAAGTGGCGAGATTCGCAGGAAGCACATTTGGACCTGAAATATAAGGTCCTTTCAAAACTAGTGGAAAGACGCACCATCTGTCGTCTTTAGAGTGACGAGGAATATTATTCTTGCCAGAATGCCAATCAATGTCCTGCATAAGTACTCTATCGCTGGCAACATTTTCTTTCCTCTTCAAGCGAACACCCCAGCGAGTTTTATCATGTTTCATGTTTATTACTTCATAATTTTCAAAGAAACTCTCCACGGTGTATTTTTCAGCGAGTATCTCTAAATCCTCATATTTAGGATCCCTAACTTCTTTTGGATAAAGAGATCCTTTACCAGCACCGCGGTTGGCGAATTCAAGCATTAAGCGAATACAATCCCCACTTAATTGATAGATAGCTCGCGAAGATTTTGCATGAGCAAGAATTTCATAAAATAAGGGAAGATCAGGATCATAGAGAGGAATGGGAAGGCCAACGAGAATCTGACCAAGCGAAATTATGATTTCCTTATCATCACAATGATGATCGAAAAACAATTTGGCAGAGAGAATGGATTTAGATTCTTGATTGGGAATGGTGGTTAATGTGAAACCCTTCTCTTCGAAATCTTTCTGAACTCTTTCCAGAGAAGTTTCATATTTACGACCAACTGGAGGCATTTTCGGATGGGAATGAAGAAAAAACTGAAGATCAAAAGAAGTAGAAAGAAGAAGATTTACAGTAGCAGAAACGGAAATTACGGAGAAACGTTGAAGAAAAATTGCAGAAAATATAAGAAGGAAAGTAAAAAAGAAGAAGAGAAGAGTGAGAAGAATATATATAGAGAGAGGAGTTCTCGAGAAGATAAACACATTTAATGCGAAAAGTAGACGTGAACGGTTGAGAAATAGCGGTTGAAAAATACGTGTCAAGAAATGGATGAAAGAAGAGATACGTGTAATAAATTCTGCATAAAAGTACAGAATCATGTCAATACAGAAGAATATGGAAAAATGAACAGCTGCGGCATTTTGAAAGTACTAGTTCTCATGACATTCTCTCCTTCGCAGAGAAGACATGAGAAGAGGCAAGTTGTAGGATCAGAATATCGCAATATTAATATCCTTGCGAAATCCTTGAATAACACACTACGAAGATATCGCAGATTGGTAATAAAAATGACGCAACGGATGACGACAGCCTGAATACGAGAAAGGTGTGAGGACCTAGCGAGATTTAACATTTGAATACTTACGAGAATGTCGCAAGCCAGATCCGAAAACAAAGGACAGCTTAGCTGTCATCCAATATGTAATGTCCTATATAAAGGGCCGAGTAGGCCTAAGAGAAGGGAGAGATCTTTTTAGAGTGGAGGGAAAGTTTTGAGGAGAGAGAAAGTCGAGAGCAATAGTTGTATTCTTGATTTCATTTCCCCTTTGTAAAATTCTTTAACTCAATTAATAAAAAGTGTGATTGTTGATCTTAAAGATGGGTTGATTATTATGAATTCTTGTGAGGGATGTATTGTAGGATTTCCTACAATCACATGAAGAACAGGCGCGCGCTCGATGGAAGGACGGGCGATCGTGCCATAATCGCTGGCGTTTTAGCCGCTGGCGTTTGTCTTACAAACGCCCGTTGTTCCGTCAAACGCCAACGTCTGTTCTTAAACCACCAACGTTTGACACAAAATTGCCAACAACTAAATTTGGACGGCTATAAATCCATACCATCCAACTGTTAGAATTTTGAGTTCTATAAATACTCCCCATTTCGACTCCAAATTCACACATCTAGTCTTCTTCTTTGAGATTAAAAAAATTCTTCAATTCTTGAATTCAACAAATTTGTTGAAAGAAAATGTCTCGACCCTTGTTGGTTCGGCGAGCTTCGTATACTGAAGAAGATGATGAATCTATTTGCAGAAACTATGTTTTTTTTATTTACTCAGCTTACTTTAGCAAACTATCCATGGGTGAATTTCTGGGCGGCTATTCACGACGAGTTCTGCAGTGACACCTGCAATCCGAGTCGTCGTGATATATGCGAAATAGAAAATCGTTTTGGTACAATTAAGAAAGAAGTAAATGAGAGTCAATCGATATAGACTGTGAGGTGAAACTGATGCTGAGATGCTAACAAGATCTTTGGCCGAATGGCGAAGATGGAAATATGTGACTTTTCCGTTCAAAAAATGTTTCGAAATCCTTAAGGTGTTGAACAATTTCAATCCCTTCGTAGTTGTTGTTCCACATAGAACATCTTACCGATCATGCTAATGTTTTTTGATAAAGAAATAAATTTTATTAATGGGTTGCGTTTTGGTCTCCAGATAGGAGGTTACAAATTGCAGAATCGAAATTACTGAAAAACTCAGTTGATAGTTTAGTTTTTCTAGCTGACCTAGCAATAGCATTTGCTACTTGATTGTCATCCCGACTTACATAATAAAAAATGCATAATGTAAAAGAGGAGCCTAAATTTTTTATATCTTTTATTAAATTCCTATTCTCCCACTGTATGAGGAGGGAAAGACCATTTATGGATTGTATCACGAGCTTTGCATATGCCTCAATCTGAATCCTTGAATGATTTAAGCTTTTTTCCCATAATAACGCCTCACGTATGGCCATACACTCCACAACCTCTGGGCTTAGTGCTCCATATCCATAGGTTCCTTTGGTGCCAATGCAGTGACCTGTAGAATCACGCAGCACAATCCCAGTGCCAAATTAGTTAGAAAATGTATCAAATGAACCATCAATATTATATTTCAAAATGGTTTCTAAAGGAGGTTTTCATCTAGATAATGGAGGGTTTGCTATAACAGTATCATAAGATTCATCCATATGAGAGGCAAGATGATAATGAATTTTTCGAATGGAAGTGTAAGGGTTAAGAGTGACTCCCTGAAACACCACATCACAGCGATCTTTCCATATTATCCATGCTCCAATCATCAGGGTATAAAGCCATTTATCATCCTTGTTTTGAATATATTGAGAAAACCAACTTGTTACCCATTCTGAGACATAATTGCAGTTTGCTATAACTGAGTCTATGTTGATATTAATACCCCTCCAGAATTTTCTTGCATGCCTGCATTCAAGAAGGATATGTTCTATTGTTTCTTCATTGTGACCACAAATGTCACAGTTAACTTCAAGACTGTTGTTATACAAGGCTCTCTTGTACTTAGAAGAATGGAGGCCTCTTATGCTTTTCCAAGCAAAGAGTTTAATCCTTTGTGCAGCTTTGCATCTCCAGAGTGTTTGCCAAATTTTTCTATCTATTGTTCTTCCATCTACCTGAACATCTTTATCATTATAAGACAGCATTTTGTAAGTGATTTTAACAGAGAAGACACCATCTTTTGTAGGCATCCAAATCATATTGTCTTCTTTGGTATTATCTATAAAAAAATCTTGGATTTTAAGAGTAGCGTCAGCATCAAATAGAAAGTTAATTAGTTGAGTGTTCCATTGTGCTGTACCAGTTACCATTATCTCATCCACAGTTTCATAAAACCTGTAATGATCATTTTGAGGTAAGGGAGGATGAGGCATACCAGGAATCCATCTGTCCCTCCAAATTTTTGTTTTTCTCCCATTGTTGATTTCCATGAAGTAGTTATTCTGCACAATCTCTAGACCTTTTGAGATCCCATTCCAGACATAAGAACAATTTTTTGCTGTAATAACTTGATGAAGTATGTCCCCATTTTTGAAGTATTTACTTGATAGTGTTCTAGCCATTAAGGTGTCAGACTCACTACAAATTCTCCATGCCAATTTGGTGAGAAGAGCCAGATTTAGCTTTTCCAAGTCTCTAAAGGCAAGACCACCCATTTCAGTTGGTCTGCAAATGCTCATCCAAGCTATTGGATTATGCCCTCTGCTGGAATGATGCCCCCCAAAAAAGTTCCTCTCAATGGCAGTTAGCTGCTGGAGAAGATTAGAAGGTAATTTAAAAGTTCCCATTTGATATATGGGTACAGCATTAAGAACATGCTTAACCATTGTTCCTCTTCCTGCATGTGAAAGGGTGATGGAAGACCAAGTGTTAAATCTGCTCTCAAAATTCTCTTTTATACTCTTGAAAGATTCTTGCTTTGAACGCCCAATAATTAGTGGTGATCCCAAGTATTTCTCTTTAGAGTTCATGGTTTTGACCCATAGTATTTGCTTGATTGTGTCTGCAACTTCTGGCTTGGTTTTCTTATTGAAATAAACTGCACTTTTCTCAAAATTGATGACTTGTCCTGACTGAGAGCTAAAGTTTTGTAGAAGCTCCAATAAGTTGTTGACTGTGGTAACATTTGCTTGAGTAAAGATCAAGCAATCATTTGCAAAAAGTAGATGATTAATGGCTGGTGCTAAGGCAGCCACTTTAATTCCTTTGATTCTGTTGTCTTGTTGAGCAGCTATGAGTTGTCTTGAGAGAAACTCCATTGCAAGAATAAAAAGGTAAGGTGATAAGGGATCACCCTACCTAATGCCTCTTGTTGGTATAAAATCTTCACAAGGAGACCCGTTGAGCATGACAGAAAGTTGAGTAGTACTGATGCATTGTTGTATGAGGTCACAAAAATCATCATTAAAACCAAAATAAGAAAGAACTTTGATTAAGAAAGGCCACTCCAACCTATCAAATGCCTTGGACATGTAAAGTTTAAGTTCCATCCATCCATTCTCACCTCTTTTTTTCTTCATTGAGTGAATAATCTCTTGTGCAAGAACTATATTGTCACTGATGAGTCTTCCTGAGACATATGCAGCCTGGTATGGGGAGATAAGTTTTTCCATCACTGGCTTTATTCTGTTGACAAGAACTTTAGAGACAATTTTGTATGAAGTGTTACATAGACCAATTGGCCTATAATCAGCTGCACTTACACATTTTTTCTTCTTTGGGATTAAAGAGATGTAAGTTTTATTGATCTGTTTCAGGATATATTTGGTTTCAAAGAATTTCTTGACCATGTTGCAGACATCTTCACCAACCGTTGCCCACTGACTTTTGTAGAAACCAGCTTGAAAGCCTTCTGGCCCTGGAGAACTCCAATTTTCCATGCTTTTGAGAGTGGAGAAGATTTCTTCATTTCTTGGGATTCTGGTGAGTGTAACATTTTGCTCAGCAGTAATGATAGAAGGAATAATGGAGTAAAAGCTGTCCTCAATTACAGGATTGCTGGTTGAACTAATGCTTTTGAAGTGATGAGTCAAGTGTTGTGCTATTTGCTCTCTAGTTTGAAGTCAATTGTTGTTGTGATCTTGAATATCATCTATGTTGTTACTTACTCTTCTTTTGTTGACTTTTGTGTGAAAGAATTTGCTGTTGGTGTCCATATCTTTAATGAAATGATCCCTTGCCTTTTGTTGATAGAATTCTGATTTGATTTTGTGCCACTTGTTGAGTTCATTGTTGATTCTGATGATTTCAACTTCAGTACTACTACTTTGAGAAAGCTCTTGAAGTTGATTGAGTTCTTTTTGAAGATTATTTACCTTGTTGTTGATGTCACCAAAGTGTTCTTTATTCCATATGGAGAGATCTTTTATAGTTGTGGACAGTTTAGTAACCAGCTGGTACCCAGGAGAGCCAGTAACACTAGTATGCCAAGCATTAGAAATTACCATAGAACAGGTTGCATCATTAAGCCAGGTGAGAAAAAATTTAAAAGGCTTCCAACAATTAGGTACTGTAACATCAGTGTCTAGCATAATTGGGATGTGGTCACTACCTAGTTGAGAGAGATGCAATAATCTAGTATTGGGGAAATTAAGATTCCATCCACCATTAACTAAAGCCATGTTAATTCTAGATTTAATAGACCCAGTTCCCATATTATTATTGCTCAAGGTATAATTCTTGCCTACAAAGCCTATATACTCTAAACCACTATTAGAAACAATGCTATTCACCCAACCATCAGTAGAAGAAGTAGTGCCTGTGTCACTATCAGTTAAGTGGAAGTTTAGATCCCTAAAACTACCCAAGGATTGTTGTTATTCTCACTAATTTGTTGAATATAGCTCCATTGCTCTTTCTTCTTAGAGTAGTTGGAAAAGCCATACATACAAGTTAAGAGAAACTCTGGCTTGCTAGGGTCAGATTGGACTATGGCATTAAATATATTGTAATGAGTATCAACAACATCACACAAGAAACCATTCTTCCATAACAAAACTAGCCCTCCTGATAAGCCTTCAGGTTTTATGTATCTCCAATTGGGATATTGATATTGTTTTAGAAGAGGCTGACACTTGGTACTACTTATTTTTGTTTCACACAGGAAAACAATGTCAGGATTCTGAGCTCTGATAAGATCACTTAAGTGATTTCTAGTAGTAACATTTTTAAAACCTTGGACATTCCAGGAGAGGATTTTCATAGTTGCCAAAAGAAAAAAGATGCAGACTACACACTGACTATGAGAATTATTAAGATGTTTGCTATGCAAGGAAATTAAAATGCAAGTAAATGAAATGGTAACAAAGTAAATATAAAAGTGTTTGAAAGCAAGATAAAACAGTGGAATAACAAAAAAGGAAGATGTGTATACCTGATTTTCCTTATCAGCATTTACTATTTGGTTATCTCCTGTGATGACCCTGTGAGCTGCTAAGGAATCTGCATTTGGAGACACTATGGTACCAGTGGTTTCAGGATTTTGCCCAGCTTCTTCACTTTCTTCAGCTCTTTGTCTCTTGCCAAGTCTATTCTCTTCTTCATTTTTGCTTCCTGATGCTTTAGCAAAGAGGAAATCCAAATTGACTGCAACACCAGTTTTGGGAGGTACAATGACTGCAGACTTAACTGTGACTTTGGCGTTCTTTTTTTAGGTTGGTGCCTTGCTTGTAGAGGTAATTGCAATGTTCTTCCTAACAGTATTCATGTTCCCAAAAAAGTAAGGCTTTTCATGGGATTTTTCCAGAAAGTTTTTTGCTTCCTTGCATGCCACTTTACAGTGCTTGATCACGTAACATTCTTTGCAGATACCACTTGGTTGTCTTTCATAAAAAAATCTTATCCAGCGTGAGAGACCAGCATTAGTAACAGATTTAACTCCTCTTCTCAAGGGGTTTGTCAGATCTATGTTGACACATACTTTGACATGCACATTACCAATTGGGATTGCATCTTTGGGTTCAATTGCAGTGACCTGACCCATTAGCTCTCCAATTTTTGTTACAACAGCTACATTCATGTGCTCAGGCAACAAATGCATTAGGTGCATCCAAAATTGCTGGAAACCCCAATGCTTCTCAGTATAAGTCATTCCTGGGATGTAATCATGTACCACAAGGAGGTTCTAAACCAAAATTCTTAGCAAATGTGTCAGCTTTCATCCTTCCTTCTGTGATAATCTTTCCTATTGCGCTTGCTTCCCATTTTGTTTCTTCATCCCCTTCTTTGTCGCCTTCTTGAGAGAAATCTGCTATTTCAGCGGTATCTCCTAGGTCAAGAACAACCTGCTTGAACTTGTTAACCAGATCTCCAACTTGATTAGAGTTTTCTCCTTCCATCTTGTGTTGAGTGTTCGAAAAATTGATTCTTGAAATATTATTTCTGAGTTTTGGCTCTTGGTTTGAAATTGATATAGAGGATGATGAGTTAATGGAATATATTTGGTTATTAAGAATCCAAATATTTAGGCTATTCTCATTGATTTTGAAGGTGAATAGATTACTGCTCTTGAAATAAGTTGTGCAGCTGTCTTTTGGCCAGAGTAAAATCAGGTAAAGGAAAATATGGTAGGTTTCCCGAAATTTGAATTTTGAAAAATTTGAAAGGAGTGAGACGCGGGCTTCTTTGCAGTTACAGTTCAACGATTTGTTCCTAAGTTGTTCCTTGTTCCACCTTGTACCATAATGTTCTTCACAGATTCCATATTTAACCAAACGATTATTAGCAAGCTCGGCAAACGCCATGATCATAGTGTTCTAGCCATTAAGGTGTCAGACTCACTACAAATTCTCCATGCCAATTTGGTGAGAAGAGCCAGATTCAGCTTTTCCAAGTCTCTAAAGGCAAGACCACCCATTTCAGTTGGTCTGCAAATGCTCACCCAAGCTATTGGATTATGCCCTCTGCTGGAATGATGCCCCCCAAAAAATTTCCTCTCAATGGCAGTTAGGTGCTGGAGAAGATTAGAAGGTAATTTAAAAGTTCTCATTTGATATATGGGTACAACATTAAGAACATGCTTAACCATTGTTCCTCTTCCTGCTTGTGAAAGGGTGATCGAAGACCAAGTGTTAAATATGCTCTCAAAATTCTCTTTTATACTCTTGAAAGATTCTTGCTTTGAATGCCAAATAATTAGTGGTGATCCCAAGTATTTCTCTTTAGAGTTCATGGTTTTGACCCCTAGTATTTGCTTGATTGTGTCTGCAACTTCTGGCTTGGTTTTCTTATTGAAATAAAATGCACTTTTCTCAAAATTGATGACTTGTCCTGACTGAGAGCTAAAGTTTTGTAGAAGCTCCAATAAGTTGTTGACTATGGTAACATTTGCTTGAGTAAAGATCAAGCAATCATTTGCAAAAAGTAGATGATTAATGGCTGGTGCTAAGGCAGCCACTTTAATTCCTTTGATTCTGTTGTCTTGTTGAGCAACTATGAGTTTTCTTGAGAGAAACTCCATTGCAAGAATAAAAAGGTAAGGTGATAAGGGATCACCCTGCCTAATGCCTCTTGTTGGTATAAAAGCTTCACAAGGAGACCCGTTGAGCATGACAGAAAGTTGAGTAGTACTGATGCATTGTTGTATGAGGTCACAAAAATCATCATTAAAACCAAAATAAGAAAGAACTTTGATTAAGAAAGGCCACTCCAACCTATCATATGCCTTGGACATATCAAGTTTAAGTGCCATCCATCCATTCTCACCTCTTTTTTCTTCATTGAGTGAATAATCTCTTGTGCAAGAACTGTATTGTCACTGATGAGTCTTCCCGAGACATATGCAACCTGGTATGGGGAGATAAGTTTTTCCATCACTGGCTTTATTCTGTTTACAAGAACTTTAGAGACAATTTTGTATGAAGTGTTACATAGACCAATTGGCCTATAATCAGCAACACTTACACATTTTTTGTTCTTTGGGATTAAAGAGATGTAAGTTTTATTGATCTGTTTCAGGATATATTTGGTTTCAAAGAATTTCTTGACCATTTTGCAGACATCTTCACCAACCGTTGCCCACTGACTTTTGTAGAAACCATCTTGAAAGCCTTCTTGCCCTGGAGAACTCAAACTTTCCATGCTTTTGAGAGTGGAGAAGATTTCTTCATTGCTTGGGATTCTGGTGAGTGTAACATTTTGCTCAGCAGTAATGATAGAAGGAATAATGGAGTAAAAGTTGTCCTCAATTACTGGATTGCTGGTTGAACTAATGCTTTTGAAGTGATGAGTCAAGTGTTGTGCTATTTGCTCTCAAGTTTGAAGCCAATTGTTGATGTGATCTTGAATAGCATCTATGGTGTTACTTACTCTTCTTTTGTTGACTTTTATGTGAAAGAATTTGCTGTTGGTGTCCATATCTTTAATGAAATGATCCCTTGCCTTTTGTTGATAGAATTCTGATTTGATTTTGTGCCACTTGTTGAGTTCATTGTTGATTCTGATGATTTCAACTTCATTACTACTACTTTGAGGAAGCTCTTGAAGTTGATTGAGTTCTTTTTGAAGATTATTCACCTTGTTGTTGATGTCACCAAAGTGTTCTTTATTCCATATGGAGAGATCTTTTCTAGTTGTGGACAGTTTAGTAACCAGCTGGTACCCAGGAGAGCCAGTAACACTAGTATGCCAAGCATTAGAAATTACCATAGAACAGGTTGCATCATTAAGCCAGGTGAGAAAAAATTTAAAAGGCTTCCAACAATTAGGTATTGTAACATCAGTGTCTAGCATAATTGAGCTGTGGTCACTACCTAGTTGAGAGAGATGCAATAATCTAGTATTGGGGAAATTAAGATTTCATCCACCATTAACTAAAGCCATGTCAATTCTAGATTTAATAGACCCAGTTCCCATATTATTATTGCTCAAGGTATAATTCTTGCCTACAAAGCCTATATCCTCTAAACCACTATTAGAAACAATGCTATTCACCCAACCATCAGTAGAAGAAGTAGTGCCTGTGTCACTATCAGTTAAGTGGAAGTTTAGATCCCCTAAAACTACCCAAGGATTGTTGTTATTCTCACTAATTTGTTGAATATAGCTCCATTGCTCTTTCTTCTTAGAGTAGTTGGAAAAGCCATACATACAAGTTAAGAGAAACTCTGGCTTGCTAGGGTCAGATTGGACTATGGCATTAAACATATTGTAATGAGTATCAACAACATCACACAAGAAACCATTCTTCCATAACAAAACTAGCCCTCCTGATAAGCCTTCAGGTTTTATGTATCTCCAATTGGGATATTGATATTGTTTTAGAAGAGGCTGACACTTGGTACTACTTATTTTTGTTTCATACAGGAAAACAATGTCAGTATTCTGAGCTCTGATAAGATCACTTAAGTGATTTCTAGTAGTAACATTTTTAAAACCTTGGACATTCCAGGAGAGGATTTTCATAGTTGCCAAAAGAAAAAAGATGCAGACTACACACTGACTATGAGAATTATTAAGATGTTTGCTATGCAAGGAAATTAAAATGCAAGTAAATGAAAGGGTAACAAAGTAAATATAAAAGTGTTTGAAAGCAAGATAAAACAATGGAATGACAAAAAAGGAAGATGTGTATACCTGATTTTCCTTATCAGCATTTACTATTTGGTTATCTCCTGTGATGACCCTGTGAGCTGCTAAGGAATCTGCATTTGGAGACACTATGGTACCAGTGGTTTCAAGATTTTGCCCAGCTTCTTCACTTTCTTCAGCTCTTTGTCTCTTGCCAAGTCTATTCTCTTCTTCATTTTTGCTTCCTGATGCTTTAGCAAGGAGGAAATCCAAATTGACTGCAACACCAGTTTTGGGAGGTACAATGACTGCAGACTTAACTGTGACTTTGGCGTTCTTTTTTTAGGTTGGTGCCTTGCTTGTAGAGGTAATTGCAATGTTCTTCCTAACAGTATTCATGTTCCCAAAAAAGTAAGGCTTTTCATGGGCTTTTTCCAGAAAGTTTTTTGCTTCCTTGCATGCCACTTTACAGTGCTTGATCACGTAACATTCTTTGCAGATACCACTTGGTTGTCTTTCATAAAAAAATCTTATCCAGCGTGAGAGACCAGCATTAGTAACAGCTTTAACTCCTCTTCTCAAGGGGTTTGTCAGATCTATGTTGACACATACTTTGACAGGCACATTACCAATTGGGATTGCATCTTTGGGTTCAATTGCAGTGACCTGACCCATTAGCTCTCCAATTTTTGTTACAGCAGCTACATTCATGTGCTCAGGCAACAAATGCATTAGGTGCATCCAAAATTGCTGGAAACCCCAATGCTTCTCAGTATAAGTCATTCCTGGGATGTAATCATGTACCACAAGGAGGTTCTAAACCAAAATTCTTAGCAACTGTGTCAGCTTTCATCCTTCCTTATGTCATAATCTTTCCTATTGCGCTTGCTTCCCATTTTGTTTCTTCATCCCCTTCTTTGTCGCCTTCTTGAGAGAAATCTGCTATTTCAGCGGTATCTCCTAGGTCAAGAACAGCCTGCTTGAACTTGTTAACCAGATCTCCAACTTGATTAGAGTTTTCTCCTTCCATCTTGTGTTGAGTGTTCGAAAAATTGATTCTTGAAAAATTATTTATGAGTTTTGGCTCTTGGTTTGAAATTGATATAGAGGATGATGAGTTAATGGAATATATTTGGTTATTAAGAATCCAAATATTTAGGCTATTCTCATTGATTTTGAAGGTGACTAGATTACTGCTCTTGAAATAAGTTGTGCAGCTGTCTTTTGGCCAGAGTAAAATCAGGTAAAGGAAAATATGGTAGGTTTCCCGAAATTTGAATTTTGAAAAATTTGAAAGGAGTGAGACGCGGGCTTCTTTGCGATTCTGATTCAATCGATTTGTTCCTAAGTTGTTCCTTGTTCCACCTTGTACCATAATGTTATTCACAGATTCCATCTTTAACCAAACGATTTTTAGCAAGCTCGGCAAACGCCATGATCATAGTGTTCTAGCCATTAAGGTGTCAGACTCACTACAAATTCTCCATGCCAATTTGGTGAGAAGAGCCCGATTCAGCTTTTCCAAGTCTCTAAAGGCAAGACCACCCATTTCAGTTGGTTTGCAAATGCTCACCCAAGCTATTGGATTATGCCCTCTGCTGGAATGATGCCCCCCAAAAAATTTTCTCTCAATGGCAATTAGGTGCTGGAGAAGATTAGAAGGTAATTTAAAAGTTCCCATTTGATATATGGGTACAGCATTAAGAACATGCTTTACCATTGTTCCTCTTCCTGCTTGTGAAAGGGTGATGGAAGACCAAGTGTTAAATCTGCTCTCAAAATTCTCTTTTATACTCTTGAAAGATTCTTGCTTTAAAAGTCCAATAATTAGTGGTGATCCCAAGTATTTATCTTTAGAGTTCATGGTTTTGACCCCTAGTATTTGCTTGATTGTGTCTGCAACTTCTGGCTTGGTTTTCTTATTGAAATAAACTGCACTTTTCTCAAAATTGATGACTTGTCCTGACTGAGAGCTAAAGTTTTGTAGAAGCTCCAATAAGTTGTTGACTGTGGTAACATTTGCTTGAGTAAAGATCAAGCAATCATCTGCAAAAAGTAGATGATTAATGGCTGGTGCTAAGGCAGCCACTTTAATTCCTTTGATTCTGTTGTCTTGTTGAGCAGCTATGAGTTGTCTTGAGAGAAACTCCATTGCAAGAATAAAAAGGTAAGGTGATAAGGGATCACCCTGCCTAATGCCTCTTGTTGGTATAAAAGCTTCACAAGGAGATCCGTTGAGCATGAAAGAAAGTTGAGTAGTACTGATGCATTGTTGTATGAGGTCACAAAAATCATCATTAAAACCAAAATAAGAAAGAACTTTGATTAAGAAAGGCCACTCCAACCTATCATATGCCTTGGACATGTCAAGTTTAAGTGCCATCCATCCATTCTCACCTCTTTTTTTCTTCATTGAGTGAATAATCTCTTGTGCAAGAAATGTATTGTCACTGATGAGTCTTCCTGAGACATATGCAACCTGGTATGGGGAGATAAGTTTTTCCATCACTGGCTTTATTCTGTTGACAAGAAATTTAGAGACAATTTTGTATGAAGTGTTACATAGACCAATTGGCCTATAATCAACAGCACTTACACATTTTTTCTTCTTTGGGATTAAAGAGATGTAAGTTTTATTGATCTGTTTCAGGATATATTTGGTTTCAAAGAATTTCTTGACCATGTTGCAGACATCTTCACCAACCGTTGCCCATTGACTTTTGTAGAAACCAGCTTGAAAGCCTTCTGGCCCTGGAGAACTCAAACTTTCCATGCTTTTGAGAGTGGAGAAGATTTCTTCATTGCTTGGGATTCTGGTGAGTGTAACATTTTGCTCAGCAGTAATGATAGGAGGAATAATGGAGTAAAAGTTGTCCTCAATTACTGGATTGCTGGTTGAACTAAAGCTTTTGAAGTGATGAGTCAAGTGCTGTGCTATTTGCTCTCAAGTTTGAAGCCAATTGTTGTTGTGATCTTGAATAGCATCTATGTTGTTACTTACTCTTCTTTTGTTGACTTTTGTGTGAAAGAATTTGCTGTTGGTGTCCATATCTTTAATGAAATGATCCCTTGCCTTTTGTTGATAGAATTCTGATTTGATTTTGTGCCACTTGTTGAGTTCATTGTTGATTCTGATGATTTCAACTTCATTACTACTACTTTGAGGAAGCTCTTGAAGTTGATTGAGTTCTTTTTGAAGATTATTCACCTTGTTGTTGATGTCACCAAAGTGTTCTTTATTCCATATGGAGAGATCTTTTCTAGTTGTGGACAGTTTAGTAACCAGCTGGTACCCAGGAGAGCCAGTAACACTAGTATGCCAAGCATTAGAAATTACCATAGAACAGGTTGCATCATTAAGCCAGGTGAGAAAAATTTAAAAGGCTTCCAACAATTAGGTATTGTAACATCAGTGTCTAGCATAATTGGGCTGTGGTCACTACCTAGTTGAGAGAGATGCAATAGTCTAGTATTGGGGAAATTAAGATTTCATCCACCATTAACTAAAGCCATGTCAATTCTAGATTTAATAGACCCAGTTCCCATATTATTATTGCTCAAGGTATAATTCTTGCCTACAAAGCCTATATCCTCTAAACCACTATTATAAACAATGCTATTCACCCAACCATCAGTAGAAGAAGTAGTGCCTGTGTCACTATCAGTTAAGTGGAAGTTTAGATCCTCTAAAACTACCCAAGGATTGCTGTTATTCTCACTAATTTGTTGAATATAGCTCCATTGCTCTTTCTTCTTAGAGTAGTTGGAAAAGCCATACATACAAGTTAAGAGAAACTCTGGCTTGCTAGGGTCAGATTGGACTATGGCATTAAACATATTGTAATGAGTATCAACAACATCACACAAGAAAACATTCTTCCATAACAAAACTAGCCCTCCTGATAAGCCTTCAGGTTTTATGTATCTCCAATTGGGATATTGATATTGTTTTAGAAGAGGCTGACACTTGGTACTACTTATTTTTGTTTCACACAGGAAAATAATATCAGGATTGTGAGCTCTGATAAGATCACTTAAGTGATTTCTAGTAGTAACATTTTTAAAACCTTGGACATTCCAGGAGAGGATTTTCATAGTTGCCGAAAGAAAAAAGATGCAGACTACACACTGACTATGAGAATTATTAAGATGTTTGCTATGCAAGGAAATTAAAATGCAAGTAAATGAAAGGGTAACAAAGTAAATATAAAAGTGTTTGAAAGCCAGATAAAACAGTGGAATGACAAAAAAGGAAGATGTGTATACCTGATTTTCCTTATCAGCATTTACTATTTGGTTATCTCCTGTGATGACCCTGTGAGCTGCTAAGGAATCTGCATTTGGAGACACTATGGTACCAGTGGTTTCAGGATTTTGCCCTGCTTCTTCACTTTCTTCAGCTCTTTGTCTCTTGCCAAGTCTATTATCTTCTTCATTTTTGCTTCCTGATGCTTTAGCAAGGAGGAAATCCAAATTGACTGCAACACCAGTTTTGGGAGGTACAAAGACTGCAGACTTAACTATGACTTTGGCGTTCTTTTTGAGGTTGGTGCCTTGCTTGTAGAGGTAATTGCAATGTTCTTCCTAACAGTATTCATGTTCACAAAAAAGTAAGGCTTTTCATGGGCTTTTTCCAGAAAGTTTTTTGCTTCATTGCATGCCACTTTACAGTGCTTGATCACGTAACATTCTTTGCGAGATACCACTTGGTTGTCTTTCATAAAAAAATCTTATCCAAATGTGAGAGACCAAAGATTAGTAATGACTTTAACTCCTCTTCTCAAGGGGTTTGTCAGATCTATGTTGACACATACTTTGACAGGCACATTACCAATTGGGATTGCATCTTTGGGTTCAATTGCAGTGACCTGACCCATTAGCTCTCCAATTTTTGTTACATCAGCTACATTCATGTGCTCAGGCAACAAATACATTAGGTGCATCCAAAATTGCTGGAAACCCCAATGCTTCTCAGTATAAGTCATTCCTGGGATGTAATCATGTACCACAAGGAGGTTCTAAACCAAGATGCTTAGCAAGTGTGTCAGCTTTCATCCTTCCTTATGTGATAATCTTTCCTATTGCGCTTGCTTCCCATTTTGTTTCTTCATCCCCTTCTTTGTTGCCTTCTTGAGAGAAATCTGCTATTTTAGCGGTATCTCCTAGGTCAAGAACAGCCTGCTTGAACTTGTTAACCAGATCTCCAACTTGATTAGAGTTTTCTCCTTCCATCTTGTGTTGAGTGTTCGAAAAATTGATTCTTGAAAAATTATTTATGAGTTTTGGCTCTTGGTTTGAAATTGATATAGAGGATGATGAGTTAATGGAATATATTTGGTTATTAAGAATCCAAATATTTAGGCTATTCTCATTGATTTTGAAGGTGACTAGATTACTGCTCTTGAAATAAGTTGTGCAGCTGTCTTTTGGCCAGAGTAAAATCAGGTAAAGGAAAATATGGTAGGTTTCCCGAAATTTGAATTTTGAAAAATTTGAAAGGAGTGAGACGCGGGCTTCTTTGCAGTTACAGTTCACCGATTTGTTCCTGAGTTGTTCCTTGTTCCACCTTGTACCATAATGTTATTCACAGATTCCATCTTTAACCAAATGATTTTTAGCAAGCTCGGCAAATGCCATGATCATAGTGTTCTAGCCATTAAGGTGTCAGACTCACTACAAATTCTCCATGCCAATTTGGTGAGAAGAGCCCGATTCAGCTTTTCCAAGTCTCTAAAGGCAAGACCACCCATTTCAGTTGGTCTGCAAATGCTCACCCAAGCTATTGGATTATGCCCTCTGCTAGAATGATGCCCCCCAAAAAATTTCCTCTCAATGGCAGTTAGGTGCTGGAGAAGATTAGAAGGTAATTTAAAAGTTCCCATTTGATATATGGGTACAGCATTAAGAACATGCTTTACCATTGTTCCTCTTCCTGCCTGTGAAAGGGTGATGGAAGACCAAGTGTTAAATCTGCTCTCAAAATTCTCTTTTATACTCTTGAAAGATTCTTGCTTTAAATGCCCAATAATTAGTGGTGATCCCAAGTATTTATCTTTAGAGTTCATGGTTTTGACCCCTAGTATTTGCTTGATTGTGTCTGCAACTTCTGGCTTGGTTTTCTTATTGAAATAAAATGCACTTTTCTCAAAATTGATGACTTGTCCTGACTGAGAGCTAAAGTTTTGTAGAAGCTCCAATAAGTTGTTGACTGTGGTAACATTTGCTTGAGTACAGATCAAGCAATCATTTGAAAAAAAGTAGATGATTAATGGCTGGTGCTAAGGCAACCACTTTAATTCCTTTGATTCTGTTGTCTTGTTGAGCAGCTATGAGTTGTCTTGAGAGAAACTCCATTGCAAGAATAAAAAGGTAAGGTGATAAGGGATCACCCTGCCTAATGCCTCTTGTTGGTATAAAAGATTCACAAGGAGACCCGTTGAGCATGAAAGAAAGTTGAGTAAGTATCTTGATGCATTGTTGTATGAGGTCACAAAAATCATCATTAAAACCAAAATAAGAAAGAACTTTGATTAAGAAAGGCCACTCCAACCTATCATATGCCTTGGACATATCAAGTTTAAGTGCCATCCATCCATTCTCACCTCTTTTTTTCTTCATTGAGTGAATAATCTCTTGTGCAAGAACTGTATTGTCACTGATGAGTCTTCTTGAGACATATGCAACCTGGTATGGGGAGATAAGTTTTTCCATCACTGGCTTTATTCTGTTGACAAGAACTTTAGAGACAATTTTGTATGAAGTGTTACATAGACCAATTGGCATATAATCAACAGCACTTACACATTTTTTTGTTCTTTGGGATTAAAGAGATGTAAGTTTTATTGATCTGTTTCAGGATATATTTGGTTTCAAATAATTTCTTGACCATGTTGCAGACATCTTCACCAACCGTTGCCCACTGACTTTTGTAAAAACCAGATTGAAAGCCTTCTGGCCCTGGAGAACTCCAACTTTCCATGCTTTTGAGAGTGGAGAAGATTTCTTCATTGCTTGGATTCTGGTGAGTGTAACATTTTGCTCAGCAGTAATGATAGAAGGAATAATGGAGTAAAAGTTGTCCTCAATTACTGGATTGCTGGTTGAACTAATGCTTTTGAAGTGATGAGTCAAGTGTTGTGCTATTTGCTCTTTAGTTTGAAGCCAATTGTTGTTATGATCTTGAATAACATCTATGTTGTTACTTACTCTTCTTTTGTTGACTTTTGTGTGAAAGAATTTGTTGTTGGTGTCCATATCTTTAATGAAATGATCCTTTGCCTTTTGTTGATAGAATTCTGATTTGATTTTGTGCCACTTGTTGAGTTCATTGTTGATTCCGATGATTTCAACTTCAATACTACTACTTTGAGGAAGCTCTTGAAGTTGATTGAGTTCTTTTTGAAGATTATTCACCTTGTTGTTGATGTCACCAAAGTGTTCTTTATTCCATATGGAGAGATCTTTTCTAGTTGTGGACAGTTTAGTAACCAGCTGGTACCCAGGAGAGCCAGTAACACTAGTATGCCAAGCATTAGAAATTACCATAGAACAGGTTGCATCATTAAGCCAGGTGAGAAAAAAATTTAAAAGGCTTCCAACAATTAGGTATTGTAACATCAGTGTCTAGCATAATTGGGCTGTGGTCACTACCTAGTTGAGAGAGATGCAATAATCTAGTATTGGGGAAATTAAGATTTCATCCACCATTAACTAAAGCCATGTCAATTCTAGATTTAATAGACCCAGTTCCCATATTATTATTGCTCAAGGTATAATTCTTGCCTACAAAGCCTATATCCTCTAAACCACTATTAGAAACAATGCTATTCACCCAACCATCAGTAGAAGAAGTAGTGCCTGTGTCACTATCAGTTAAGTGGAAGTTTAGATCCTCTAAAAATACCCAAGGATTGTTTGTTATTCTCACTAATTTGTTGAATATAGCTCCATTGCTCTTTCTTCTTAGAGTAATTGGAAAAGCCATACATACAAGTTAAGAGAAACTCGCTTGGCTTGCTAGGGTCGATTGGACTATGGCATTAAACATATTTTATGAGTATCAACAACATCACACAAGAAACCATTCTTCCATAACAAAACTAGCCCTCCTGATAAGCCTTCAGGTTTTATGTATCTCCAATTGGGATATTGATATTGTTTTAGAAGAGGCTGACACTTGGTACTACTTATTTTTGTTTCACACAGGAAAACAATGTCGGGATTCTCGAGCTCGATAAGATCACTTAAGTGATTTCTAGTAGTAACATTTTTAAAACCTTGGACATTCCAGGAGAGGATTTTCATAGTTGCCAAAAGAAAAAAGATGCAGACTACACACTGACTATGAGAATTATTAAGATGTTTGCTATGTAGGGAAATTAAAATGCAAGTAAATGAAAGGGTAACAAAGTAAATATAAAAGTGTTTGAAAGCCAGATAAAACAGTGGAATGACAAAAAGGAAGATGTGTATACCGATTTTCCTTATCGGCATTTACTATTTGGTTATCTCCTGTGATGACCCCGTGAGTCTGCTAAGGAATCTGCATTTGGAGACACTATGGTACCATTGGTTTCGGGATTTTGCCCAAACTTCTTCACTTTCTTCAGCTCTTTGTCTCTTGCCAAGTCTATTATCTTCTTCATTTTTGCTTCCTGATGCTTTAGCAAGGAGGAAATCCAAATTGACTGCAACACCAGTTTTGGGAGGTACAAAGACTGCAGAGACTTAACTGTGACTTTGGCGTTCTTTTTGAGGTTGGTGCCTTGCTTGTAGAGGTAATTGCAATGTTCTTCCTAACAGTATTCATGTTCCCAAAAAAGTAAGGCTTTTCATGGGCTTTTTCCAGAAAGTTTTTTGCTTCCTTGCATGCCACTTTACAGTGCTTGATCACGTAACATTCTTTGCAGATACCACTTGGTTGTCTTTCATAAAAAAATCTTATCCAGCGTGAGAGACCAGCATTAGTAACAGCTTTAACTCCTCTTCTCAAGGGGTTTGTCAAATCTATGTTGACACATACTTTGACAGGCACATTACCAATTGGGATTGCATCTTTGGGTTCAATTGCAATGACCTGAACCATTAGCTCTCCAATTTTTGTTACATCAGCTACATTCATGTGCTCAGGCAACAAATACATTAGGTGCATCCAAAATTGCTGGAAACCCCAATGCTTCTCAGTATAAGTCATTCCTGGGATGTAATCATGTACCACAAGGAGGTTCTAAACCAAGATGCTTAGCAAGTGTGTCAGCTTTCATCCTTCCTTATGTGATAATCTTTCCTATTGCGCTTGCTTCCCATTTTGTTTCTTCATCCCCTTCTTTGTCGCCTTCTTGAGAGAAATCTGCTATTTCAGCGGTATCTCCTAGGTCAAGAATAGCCTGCCTGAACTTGTTAACCAGATCTCCAACTTGATTAGAGTTTTCTCCTTCCATCTTGTGTTGAGTGTTCGAAAAATTGATTCTTGAAAAATTATTTATGAGTTTTGGCTCTTGGTTTGAAATTGATATAGAGGATGATGAGTTAATGGAATATATTTGGTTATTAAGAATCCAAATATTTAGGCTATTCTCATTGATTTTGAAGGTGACTAGATTACTGCTCTTGAAATAAGTTGTGCAGCTGTCTTTTGGCCAGAGTAAAATTAGGTAAAGGAAAATATGGTAGGTTTCCCGAAATTTGAATTTTGAAAAATTTGAAAGGAGTGAGACGCGAGCTTCTTTGCAGTTACAGTTCACCGATTTGTTCCTGAGTTGTTCCTTGTTCCACCTTGTACCATAATGTTCTTCACAAATTCCATCTTTAACCAAACGATTTTTAGCAAGCTCGGCAAACGCCATGATCAATACACATAAGAAGGCAAACGTCATTGGAGATAACTCAATCTGTAAACACATGATAGAGAAAATTAGTAAAATTAGTTGCACATTTTGAATAAAAAAAGAAGATGAAAAGTTATAAACTTAAGCTTAAGAATTGAGAAATTTGATGGAAAAGAAACTAAAACATGAAATGAGTAAAATGAAATTAAATCAGTGAAATTAAGATGTTAAAACATAAACAAAAAATTGTTTAGGAATTCAAAATCTTTGGATTTGGTAAGGAAAAAGAACACTGAGTTGAAACAGTGTTAGCGCCGATCCTTAGAGCTCATGAGAGGAGAAGAGAGAGAAACGAAAAAAAAAAACAAAATTTTTGCACCCGATCATGCTAATGTAAAATGCTTAATTTTAAACATATGTAATTCAGTGAAGTTAATGTAAAACACTTAATTTTAAACATATGTAATTTCATTTAAGTCAAACCGTCGTACTTTTAAAACTAGAATTACAAATGTAGCAGAATTAAAAATTTCAATCTCTCTAACGTCGTTCATCACTAACTCCATCATCATTATCTTCTGGAGTCAAGAATTTTTCAAGACCTGGGATATCCCCAGCTGCCAACATACTAACTGAATTTCCAAAGGGGAAAAAAATGGTTGAAAAACATTATGCGATTGGAAAGCACTCGGTTGGATCGGTTGGAAAGTACTCGGTCCCCAGCTTCCAACATTAGATGTTTGTTGTTGTTGTGGTGGTGGTATAACAGTGTAGCAATCATTTGGGTTGTAGGGCGAAAATGATGGTGAAATGCGCCTAGGATCTAGCTGAATCACTTGAGGTTGAGATACAAGCACAATTTGTGGTGAAGTACTGTACCGTACCTGTGGTGAAGAACTTTGTCGTACTTGTGTTTCTCCCACCACTGTATTATCACTATCGTGCAATGATTTGTTGCTCCTGGTGGAATCGGTAGATGGTGAATGCCCATCATCATTTACAGTTGGACTCAATCCAAACATTGTGTCCTCGTGCCATTTCCGACATACACCCAAGTGTATAGCCTCTATTTGGCGATTCAGCCAATCCATATCGTTCAGTTGACTCTGCAACTCTCCGTAACTGGCAATCACATTGTAGTAAGGATAATCACGTTCCATGGCTTGGAAAATAATGGTGATCGTGGTTGGCTCACCTTGTGAAGTAATACTTAGCATCTCCCAATGAATTTCGGGCATATCTGACGAAGATGATGAAGAACTTGCCCCCGTGGTGGGGTAAGTCATAAAGCATGGCTCTTTTGGAGGTGGCTGGCTAGGAACGATATTTGCATCATAAGCCAGGCATGATAAACCTGGGAAGATGTGCATGTTGTGTGACCCAATTACAGGCTTAGCAATCGACTTGTACCAGGTGACATGCTGCGCTTCACCAATATTCCTCTTTGTATTTAGTTCATACCTCTCCCAATTGATTCTTCTCAGCCGATCAAAATATGACCCAGAGGTTTGCATCTGTTGTGGAGGGTTAATTGCAATTGCATATATACCTTGTATTTGGTACTGCAGTCTTTCTCCCAAGTACCAAACCCCTTTATCCAAATCTGGAGTGTAAAAAAAAACTCTACGGAGAGAATAATCAAGAATGCGTTCTCCATCATTATCACCATAATGAGGAAAATCAATATATGGGTGAACAACAACATTCTTGTGGCTCTGAGTCATCTGTTGAAACCTCTGAACAAAACTGGAACCCGAGACGTCGCTGCCAGTGTCCTTCGCCTAGTTGGTCGAGACGTACATGTCCAAGATTGGAAATCTATGAATATCGTCTTTAAGGATTGGTTTACCAACACATAAGTACGTATACCACCAATACTGCAAATTACTTCATAATTTTAGTATTTTCACTTAATCTACATTTGTACATAAAAATTATTTAAATTTAAAAATAATAATTTTGATATTTACCTCTCTGATGCCTCAGAAACAAGTGAAGTTAAATATACCCATGGACGCTTGATCCAGCCCACAGTACATTTCTGCTAAAATTGCAGAGCCCTAGCCATAATCTGCTGCTTTGTCAAGATCTTCTAACGCTTGAAGCCAACCAACACCAACAACATAAGTTGAGTTTGGAAAGAACATCTGACCAAGTACTCATAAGATAAACGCCATTTCGAGTTTAGGATAGTCATCTACATCTTCTGGTTTTCTGCTTGGGGTAAGGAAAGTCTTCAACACTAAACATAAACATCCCACCTCCTTTTAATTCTCTATGATCTTCATGTATATCTGCTCCTATAAACGAGGGAAGAAGCGTATGCCATTTACTATTTTATATCCATTCATCTTGATTGTATGGTACCTGATCTCCCACTCCACTTGGGATCCCACAAATGAAATACAAAGGGGCGTAATTCCTATTACAAGAATAATATCAACTATGATTAATTCTTTTGATTATTTAATAATTATTTAAAAAATACAAATATCAACTATGATTAATTCTTTTGATTATTTAATAATTATTTATAAAATAAAATTTAACTTAAGTTAAACAAGCTTATCAATTTCAAAATCCATAAAATGGAAAGTGTGCGTCGTCAGCCACCACCTTTCAATTACTGTTGTCGTAATTCTGTTGTTGTGTCTTCTAGGCTTCACACTATAAAGTGCACACCAGGGATATCTGTCAACCCTTTCTCGAACTCGAGGGGATAGACCTTCACAAACAACCTTTAAGTATGAAAATCCACCTCTCATTCTATAATAACCCTCAGACCGATCTTGATGCCCCAACACATGACCTTGGACTAATGTTAGAGCATCAACGACACTTGGCGAAGCAGACTCTGCTTCCCGATTTTGAGAATAATCTACACATGTGGCAAGCCACGGTACCGGTTCATTTCTTCGATCTTTTTTCTTCTTTACAGAATTGACCGCTTTTCTTATTAAGTTGCTTATATTGTATCGAAAATTTTTGGTTTAGAAGAGTTTTAGAAGAAAGAAAAAGTGGTAGTGTGACTGAAAATGAATTGGCTTGAAGAAATTTATAGTTTTGAAAATTATAACTTTGAGATTATGGACGTTGGATTATTGACCGTTGGTGATTTTGATACTGACGCCCGCGTTTGAGTGACCAACGCCAGCGTTTGTGTCTTCCACGCAAGCGTTTTTGCTACCAACGCCGCGTTTGATCTACACACGCGAGCGTATGTCCCTAACCCTGGCGCTTAATGATCAACCACTCACCGCTGTTCCCATAGTGGAGAAACCTCTTTGGCCATTCACCTGGCTCAACAAAAAAATTGAATTTGTACATTGCCATAAGAATTGCCCTTGGCCAAACGCGGCTATGTATCATTCTACTAGACTGGGAAAAACGGGAACATAAACACTCAGATCAAAGGGAAAAATATCGTTTGGTCCTTTTATAGGTGGGCCCATGTCTGTTTAGTCCTTTGGTCAAACGCCTTTACTGTTTGGTCCATAATTATTTAAAAATATTTAAATAGACAAAAATACCCTTCCATGTTAATTTTTTTTTTTGTAAGAGATTTTCCGTGCTAACAAAACAGACTTCATTCCTAGGAATGAAGTCCATACAAAAAAACAGACTTCATTCCCAGGAATGAAGTCCATACAAAAAGCTAAAAAACAGACTTCATTCCTGGGAATGAAGTCCATACAAAAAGCTAAAAAAACAGACTTCATTCCCAGGAATGAAGTCCATACAAAAAGCTAAAAAAAACAGACTTCATTCCTCAAAAAAGCTAAAAAACAGACTTCATTCCCAGGAATGAAGTCCATACAAAAAGCTAAAAAAAAACAGACTTCATTCCCAGGAATGAAATCCATACAAAAAGCTAAAAAAAACAGACTTCATTCCTGGAATGAAGTCCATACAAAAAGCTAAAAAAAATGGCTTCATTCCCGGAATGAAGTCCATACAAAAAGCTAAAATGCACTTCATTCCCGTGAATGAAGTCCATACAAAAAGCTAAAAATGACTTCATTCCCGGAATGAAGTCCATACAAAAAGCTAAAAAAAATCAGACTTCATTCCCGAATGAAGTCCATACAAAAAGCTAAAAAACTTCATTCCTGGAATGAAGTCCATTTAAAAAATGTAATGAAATCCATACAAAAAGCTAAAAAACAGCAGGACTTCATTCCAGAATGAAGTCCATACAAAAAGCTAAAAAACTGAAGTCCATACAAAAAGCTAAAAAAGCAGACTTCATTTGTAAAAATGAACAACATCATCATCTTCATCTTCTTCTACGTCTTCAACAAAGAACATCAACATCGTCCGTCTTCAAACACCAAAGAAGAACATCATCTTAATAAACAAATCGAGTTCGTCTTCAACAACATCGTCGTCTTCAACAAAGATCGCTCTTTCAACATCATAAACATCATCGTCGTCTTCAACAACATCATCGCTCGCCTCATCGCCTTGTATACTTCAACAAAGATCGCTGCCTTCATCAAACAACAACAAGACAGCAGATTTGGTTCTTCATCAAAACAACAACAAAGCAGTTAGCCATCGCCGCCTCATCGTCTTGTATACTTCAACAAAGATCGTCTTCTTCATCAAACAACAACAAAGATTTGGTTCTTCATCAAAACAACAACAACAGCAGATTTGGTTCTGCTCAACACGAGTTCATCTCATTAACACGAGCAAAGAAAACATCATTCTTCATCGTATAAGATCGGAGAATAAACATCGAAAGCGTGATTTGGTTCGTTCAACACGAGTTCATCTCGTTAACATCGAAAGCAGAGAAAAAAATTCAGATCTAGAAAAAAAAAGATGAGAGAGAAAGTAAATCGAGAATGATTTATTCTCTCTACCTTTGACTATATATATGGTCCTTATCCAAAAGGGTATTTCTCGCCACTACAAGGTGACATTTACATCATCCATGACATCACCTTTAGACCAAACAATAATTTTTAGGACCAAACTATAATTTATATTATCAAATAGGACCAAACAGACACATGACTGAGTCAACATGACTAGACTCTCCCTAATATATTATTCCTAGGACCTAATGGTATTTCCTACCAGATCAAACCACCAAAACCATTACTGATTTCTGCAAAGACCCTAGTAATGCAGAACTGAAAACTAGGGACATCTAATAGTGAAATGGCAAATGTTTGGAAAAGAGATAAACAATCACAAATTTTCTCAAACAGAAATCTTCTATTGTTTTTCCCGATCTCACTTTTCCTTATCTTTTTCTTCTTCTTATCTTCTTCTAAAACTTCAAATCCAATCCCTAATTTCATAAATCAGTATTACACACAAACCCTAAGTATATTTAGTTCTTTCAATCCCCATGATTGTTTAAAATCACCTCAATCTTACCCAGTTATTGCTAATATTGTTGAAGGTGTGCGTTATCCATTTCTATACTCAATAGCTGATCTAGGTTCATTACCGGATAAACCACATAAAAACATTGTTAGAATGATGAAAGGGAAACCTTTTAGGAAACCTGATATTTCTGTAACAATTCAAGAAGTTTTAGAGAAAGTGAAAAGTAAAGATGATGGGTATGTTGTCGATGTTGGAGCTAATGTGGGTATGGCTACTTTTGCTGCCTCTGCTATGGGTTTTAAAGTTTTAGCATTTGAACCTGTTTTTGAGAATTTGAAAAGGATTTGTGATGGGATCTTTTTTAATAGAGTTGGTGATAAGGTTACTGTTTTTGATGCTGCTGCTTCGGATAGACATGGAAATATTACATTTCATAAGGTAAATTGTTTATTGGATTTGAGTTGTATTCAATTCATGGTATTGTTTTGAATCTGTCATAAAGGTTTCATTTTTATGATTCTGTTAAAATGTCACTTGCCATTAGAGCATTGTTATTCAAGTTACGGGTTTCGGTGATTCAGATCTTCTTATGTACAACTACTTGTTAGGAGTGAATTTTGTGACCTGTAATTAGCTCATAGCTGCAAAGAATGAATTTCCAGTTTCCCTAGGGGAGAAATAACAATGGACACAATTATAGCACTTAATTAATGGTATTAATTTTCAGGTTAATGCTACATTATTGGCGTGCAACGTGAGATTAGAAGCCACCTAGTTTATGTCTTCACTTGGGTTTTGGAACTTACTGTTACGTGCTCGTGTGTACTTGTTGAAAGATTTGAGTGTACCCATAAGAGACACACACCAAAAATCCAGAACTTCACTAGGATATAGTGCCCTTGAGTTGGATAATAACGTTGTTGCATGGGAAGATATAATCTTTGGTTCTAATTTTGTTTATTTTGCTGTTTATTGGGTAATAATGACATGATCTATATGGAAATAGTTGTGCACGAGTAAGACGGAGTCGATAGACTTCTTTAGTGGATCTCTGATTTCAACGATAAGTGAAATGAGGCAGTATAGAGGGGACTTGCTGGAAGCAAAGAGACCTAGATCCTTTCCCCTGATTGATGATGCAATTTCTCCTTGTAATGAAATAATTATTATTTATGGACCTACCTTGAGACGAGGTTGGTAAGTTTTGGGAGTAGTACATCTGATTGCTGGCCAATATTCTGAGTTTTGCTATTCAAGATTTGAATTAGGACTAATTACCTTATACACAAGATTTGCATAACCACCATCTTCATACCACATAGTCAATGCAGAAATAATTTTAATCATCCGCTAATTTTGTGTACGTGTTTTGAATTTATCTAAGCATTTGAATTAGCTGTTGGCAGGAATGCAAAAATAATTCGATCTAGTTTGATGTTCACTACTCAGTCTTGTTGCTTATCTTACCAGTTGGTTGGTCGGCTAGACAACAGTGCTGTTTCTGCTGTTGGTGCAAAGCTGGCATTCAAGTCGAATGAAGAAATTGAGCTTCAGGTAAGGTCCATTCCTTTGAATGAAGTTATCCCAGATTCAGTCCGTGTGCATTTGATCAAGATTGATGTTCAAGGTTGGGAGTACCACGTATTGAAAGGAGCATCAAAGACATTATCTAGAAAGAGTGGTGAAGCACCATACCTTATCTACGAGGAGGATGAGCGATTGCTTCAGGCCAGCAACAGTAGTGCTAAAGAGATCCGAGTTTATTTAAGCAGTATGGGTTACAAGCATTGTTCTCAGCATGGTACAGATGCCCATTGCACCAAGGAGAGCTAGAGTTTAGCATACGTGATTCTAACTAATGCATTCTCCATTCGCCAGTTTCCATTCCTGAGAAGTGAAAGATTGTCGATGAAGATTTTGGTCCAGTTGTTGGGTATATCGTCCATTCTCAGGACAAGATTTTCTTGGAAATAGGTGACTGCTGTGTATGGAATCTTTGTTCATCAACTCGGTCAGGTATGTGATGCCACCATTGTAACATCAAAATGTGAATACCTTTGATTATTCGGCCATTTGAAATTCAAAAGTATTTAGTCTTTTCTTAAAGAATGATATAAAACAGAATGGTGGGTCACTAGCTACATATTAGGGTTCAAAAAGCTACACATTAGAGTGCAGAAGCAGTTAGGCAAAGTTCTTGAATCTGATAGAATGTTGTTTGTATGCCTTGATAATACGAGTCTGGTGAGTGGTCTATATGTCAGTTCCTTGGTAAGCTGATTTTTTTGCATATTGGTAGTTCTGATTGTGTAATCTGCTATGTGCCTTTTTTTTGTCTTCTATATGCTTAAATTTGCTGAGAACTGAAACCTTCTGGTTCTTTGCACTCCATCCTTCTTGCAGTAACTTGTTTTTACTAATGATAGAAATGATATATATATATCACACTTTTATTATTGATCAAAGATAGAAATGTTTTACAAGAATTGGCAAAACAAAAAAGCAGGAAAAGAAGTAGAAAAGAACAAAATTTCATTTTTTCTAACTATCTACTGAAATCTGTAGTATTGTCTACCAGGCATTTCAATTGTAATCAGAAAAGATGGCCTCCCAGAGTGCATTATTGTTTCTCCCAGACTTAGGCTGAGTTTGGTAATGCTTTTATTTTTCCAAAAGCACTTTCAAAACCTATATATGTCAATAATTTTTGAAATTGGTGTTTGGTAAAAAAAAATCAAAGTGCTTTTACCCAAAGCACTTCCCAAAATTCCTCAATTTTCAAAAGTCAGGAGGAGGAGCTTTTAAAAGCTCTAAAAGCATAAGCTTTGGTCCCACCTAAATTTAATGCTTGATTTATCTTTTTTGTCCCTATTTTATTTTATAAATGACAAAAGTTACCCTTAAACTTATATACAATCAATTTTTTATTTTTTATATTTTAGTCTTTAAATATTATTATTTTTTATTTTCAAACTATTTCATTTCATTTTTCAATAATAAAAATAAAAAAAAATATTAAATATTAAATATTAAATAATAATTTAATTAATTTTAGTTTGATTTTTTGTTTGAAAATTATATATATATATATCTTAAAAAGTGTTAAGTAAAATAATTTTTTTAACAATCATAATGATAGTAACAATTAGTAAATTATAAATATTTATATTGAATAGTAAAAATAATTAATTATTTTAAACCAATAAAATCGAATAAAACTATTTTCAAAGATATGTCTGTTTTTGTCATTTGCTATAACAACAATAGTTGAATTTGATATTTTACCAAACACATTTTGACTGCTTTTTTAATCAGCTTTAACTTTAGTTAATATTTTACCAAACGTCAAATTGCTTTTTTTCTCACAAAGACAAAGAACGCACAAACAAAAAGCGCTTTTACAAAAGCTGCAGCAATACCAAACTAAGCCTTAGGCCGAGTTTGGTAATGCTTTTATTTTTCGAAAAGCACTTTCAAAAAATATATATAGTAAATATTTTTCATATTAGCGTTTGGTAAAATATTTTCAAAGTGCTTTCAACCAAAAGCACTTCCAAAATACCCCAATTTTTAAAAGCTGGGGGAGAGGAGCTTATGAAAGCTCTAAAAGCATAAGCTTTGGTCCCACCTTATTTTAATGCATGATTTTTCTTTTATATCCCTATTATAGTATATAAATGACCAAAATTGCCCTTAAATATTTGATAATTAATTTCTTAATCTCCATAATATTCTTTAAAGGTTGTTATTTTAAACTATGTCACATTCTTCAAAGATTATTATTTTCACTTTCAAATTTTTGGTAAGTATACCATTTTAATTAAAAAATAAAATAAATAAGAACCAATATAATTATAAAATAAAAAATAGTATAATTTTAGTAAATATTTGATTTTAGTATAATTTATTTTTTATCCCAAGTTATATATCAATAATAAAAAATAGTTACTCAAATTATATATAAATATCTAATATGTTTAAATCCCATATAATAGAATAAAACTATATTAAAAGATTATGTCTGTTTTTGTCATTTGTTACAACTACAATAAGTGAACCTATATTTTACCAAACACAATTTGATCATTTTTTTAATCGGCTTTAACTTTTAGTATCTAGTTTACCAAACACCTAACTGCTTTTTTTACACAGCACAGCGCAACACAGCACAACAAAAAAGCGCTTTTACAAAAGCTGCATCATTACCAAACTAAGCCTTAGTCTTGCTCCTTTCTTAGCTAGCAGGTCAGCAGAAAAATTTATCTCTCTATAACAATGTCTATTGAATACTGTCTAATCTGGAGCAGGCCTTCAACCACCTTGTAAAGATAAACCAAGGAATATTGCCCCTCTGAACGTCACTCATAACTGATTTTGAATCTGAATTCAGAATAATTTTGGGGAATCCCAGAGTGACTGCCCATTCCATGGCCCAAACTACAGCCATTACTTCTGCTGCATAGTTTTGTGCAGACACCTAACCCAACTGAAACAGTACCAATCACTTGACACAGGTGATCTCTGATTATGATACCAAATCCTGCATTGCCAGGGTTTCCATTTGCTGCTCCATCACAGCAAAACATAATATAACCATTTTCTGGACCATTCCATTTACATTCTATGGTGGTACTAAATCTAGTCCTCCTTGGACTAAGCATGAAGAAATTTAATACGCGAGTCATAATTTTGATCCCATCTGTTGCCTTGCATTCTATGACTTCTATATTGAACTGTTTGCATTATATTCCAATTGAAGGTATCAAAATTTTTCTCCCTCTCCTCTCTCTCACTCCTTCTCCAACAAAACCATCAAAAACAACCCTTCTCTGCTTAGATCTAGTCCATTTTTGGACTAGATATGAGCAGATTTCTTCATTATTCCTTGCTTTTTAGGTTAGTTAGTAGATTAGTGTAGTTTTTTATTATGTTTTCTGCTTATCTACACCGTTTTGGTGGTTTTATCTACTCTTTTGAGGTTTATCTTCGCTTTAATAGCGATTTTGGGTTATTGGGTTCTAAGATCAATAGTGATGCTCTCCAACGACGAAATCTCCATCTTTGTTGTCTCCGGCGACGAACTCTTCATCGGAATCTTCATCATCAACTTATTCGGCGACGAAATCTTCATTGGTGGTCTTTTTGACGACGGAAGCTTCATCACTATTTACACGAGATTTCAGCAAATCACTCCTACTTTGGGAGCATCTCTTTCTAAAGAAGAAAAACAAACTAAATGGTTGGATTTCTTTCATACTTGTATTTGTCTTACTCCGGTAATCCTTCTCTTTCTCTTGTCGGATTTCTCGGTATTGTACTCTTACGACATGTTCTTGTTACTTTGTATTCTCTTATTTTCGATCTTAAACTCACTGTAATCTTGAAATCCCATTAATAAAAAGGTTCTTTGTTTATCAAAAAAAAAAAAAAAACAAAAACAAATTACATTTGAATGAATTGGTATTAGGCTGTATGTTTTCAAAAAACATTTTATTCTTTTGAAACCACAACTCTCTCATGATTGCACAAGCTGCAGTTAGCCATTTTTCTTTGATAATGGGGCTTTTATGCTTTGCAAAAGACAAATATCATTAAAAGAGGTTGGACAGTTAAAAGAGAAGACATTACTAACCCATTGCCAGATTTCCACACTGAATTTGCAAGACCAAAGAATGTGATTCATGCTATCTTGAGCTTGTTTTGCAAATGCAACATTTGGATACCATTCCAAAGCCTTTTTTCACCATTACTTCATCATCCACACAGATTCCTTGTAAGAGCTTCCAAACATTGCTTGAAATGCTGGGAAGTAAGTAAGATTTCCAAATCTGTTGAGGCCATTGGAGAATAGGTTCTCTTGCTCTTATTTTATTTACTGTTGCAGTTGTAGTAAATTTGCCTTTTAAATCACCACTCCAGATTACCTGGTCTTCTCCACCACTGACAACTGGTAAGGTAGAAGGAAGAAGAGCCATTACTTCAGTTGGAATATGCCAATTCCCATCAATTAATAAGTCTTGAACTTTCATGTTGATGTTGTTTCTCACATAATCTGTATAGCCCGTAGTTTCAATTAATGGCCTTACCTATCCAAATTAAGATCAAACCAAACAGAAATTTTGACACCATTGCCAACACACCATCTAACATCATTTTCCAGTGAATTCCAAGCCCACTTGAGACCAGGCCAAACCGAGGAGAGCTTCCGGTTAGTAGTCCACTGACCATTTTTGTCTTTATGTTTAGCAGAGAAAAGCTTAGCCCAATCTTCTTCAGAAGTGATTGTTCTCCACATCATTTTCATTAATAATGCCCTGTTAATTACCTCTAATCTTCTAATACCCAAGGCTCATTCATTTGTGGGTGTGCATACTTTGTTCCAAGAGAAAGTAACATATTTCCTAATTTCATTGTCTCCTGACCATAAGAAATTTCTAATGATTTTTTCACACTCTTTAATCACAGAACATTGCCATTTGTATATTGCCATATTATAAATAGGTATGCTGCAAAGGACAGATTTGATTAAAATTAGTCTATCATGGAATGACAAAAGTTTACCTTTCCAAGCTGCCAGCTTGCTTTGCATCATTTCCACTATAGGAGATACAGTTGCAGCTTTGACCCTTCCTGGTTTGGGAATAACCCCAAGGTACTTGTCTAGAAAACAAGTAAGCTCCATTTGCGGTAGTTCAGAGATTTGATTTTTCTTTTGAGGAGTGGCACCATCAACAAAACATTTTCTATTTAATTTATTAATGACCTGACCAGAACTTAGTTGATAATCTTCAAGCAATTTAAGTAGATGCTCTAAACTTTTTTTGCACCATTGCCGAATATGAAAACATCATCAGCAAAAAGAAGATGAGTTGTATATATACCTTTCCTTATCACCATAGGTTGCATCTTCCCAGCTTCTACTAAATGTGTTAAGCCTCTGCTAAGAACTTCCTCCATTAGAATGAATAAAATGGGAGATAGTGGATCCCCCTGCCTTAAGCCCCTTCCTACAGAGAAGAATCCATTTAGTTCTCCATTGACCATTACTGATATTTTTGCTGAAGTAAATAGAACTCTCAACCAATCACACCAAGTTGAGGAGAACCCATACTTTTGAAGGACCATGAAAAGAAAATCCCAATTAACAGAATCATAGGCTTGAGAGATGTCTAGTTATAAACCTACATTTCCACCTCTTCTTTTTATTTTCATTTCATTGACTAATTTTGAAGCTAAAAGGATCTGTTCAGTGATACTTCTCCCTTTGATGTAAGCTACTTGCTGAGGAGATACTAACTTGCTCATTAAACCACTCATTCTAGTGGTTATAATTTTAGTAAAAATTTTGAAGCTAAAGTTACTTAATCCTATGGATCTAAATTGACTTGCTTTTTTTTTTTTTGCTCCTTGAACTTTAGGAAGCAAAACTAAGAAGTTTGAGTTCAGACTTTTAGGAATGAATCTTCTTTGCCACCAAAATTTAATAGCAGCTGTAAGATAATCTTTAATAATAGACCAACAAGCTCTGTAGAATATACCTGAGAAGCTATGAGGTCCAGGAGCACTTTCAACATCCATTTCAAGGATAACTTTTTTGATTTTCTCTTCATCTGGAATGGCATCAAGCTTCACTTGGTCTTCATTAGTAATAACATTAGGAATTACATCAAGCACAGGATTCACCACATTGACATTTTGGTATTGAAATTTTTGCTCAAAAAATTATACTAAGGTCTCAGCAATTTTTTCTTGATCAGAAATCAAAACTCCATTGTTATCTTCTCATTCACATATTAGATTTTTGGCTTTCCTTACCTTCAAACTGGTATGAAAAAAAGCTGGTGTTGGCTGAACCCTCTTTTACCCATTTAATTTTGGATTTTTGACCCAGCATAGTGTGGTATTTTACTTTTCAACTGTTGAATTCATTTTGAGCAGCTACCAGATCAGCCAGAGCAGATTCATTTTGAGGGTCATTATCTGATATGAGCATTGTAGTTTTAACTCTCGCTTCAGCTTCTTTTAGTTTGACTTGTACATTTCCAAAAACTTTCCAATTCCAATCCCTTAATATTTGCTTAAGTCTTTTAAGCTTTTGAAGAAAGATATAAGCTGGATCTCCCACTAAAGGTTCATTCCAACTATTTTTTACTACTTCCATGAATTCAGGATGATTGAGCCACATTTTCTGAAATCTTCTTTGAGGTGCATTTTTTGGCTTTGGAATATTAGCACATCCTCCAAGAAATGGTGAATGATCAGATGCAACCCTAAGACCTACTTTATACCCCCAGTCATTGTATTGTTGAAGCCAACTCATATTGAATACTGCTCTGTCTAAGTTACAAAGTATTATTTTATTACCCTGTTGACAATTAGACCCGTTAAATTCTAGACCCATTTTAGAATGTTGTATGAGTTCACAAGAGTTTAAATATTCACTGAAATCCAACATAGCTCTTCTTGAAGGAGATCTTCCACCCACTTTTTCACCAGAAGTAAGTATTGTGTTAAAATCACCTAACACCACCCAAGGCTTCTTTAGATCACTGATTAGTTTCATTTCAGACCATAAGAATCTTTTTTGAACAATTCCTACCCCAATATCAATAGTAACCATTTGACTTGATATAGATACCACAGAAGGAGTACTGATGGAATTACTCCAAAAAAGCCAGATATTACCTTTCCTTCCAGAAGTAGAGTTGTGAACTGCCATCTTTTGCATACCAGGCAAATTTCATTTATTACTGAATGAAGGAGAACAAAAAAAATTTGGTTATGCTATCCAGACCAAAAATGGATTAAATTGATTTACTAAAGTTCTTAACTTGTCTTGGGCCCTAGCTCTTCTAAGGCCCCTTATGTTCCAAAATAAGATCTTCATGGTTTGGATCGGAGGTTCTTGGAACCTCCTTTTCCAATATTTTTCTAAAATTATACTTACCAGTAACTTGATTGTTTTTACTAACCTTTTCAGGATATATATTTTGTTTGACTTTCACCTTTATAAAAGCTCGATTATTTTGTTCCAAAATAAGATCTTCATGGTTTGGATCGGAGGTTCTTGGAACCTCCTTTTCCAATATTTTTCTAAAATTATACTTACCAGTAACTTGATTGTTTTTACTAACCTTTTCAGGATATATAATTTTACCAGAAGGAACAACTTTTGTTTGACCTGATTCAGCCTCTGATTATTTTGTAGAAGGATTCTTAGCCACATGTTTATCCCAAGAAGTAAACTGAACCTGCTCTGATGAAACTGACCCTGTTCCCCCATCAACAAATTTTATAACACTTCTTTCTAGTTCAGATGAATCAGCAATTTGTATTAGCTTATCTGGAGCTAATTCAACTTGTATCTCCTCATCCAAACTTTTATCTGAAGAAACCTCTTCATCATTTTGCTCATATACTAGAGAATTATATCTTCCTCCCACATACCCTACTGCAATAGATTTCCGTTGAGGCATAGGAGTAGTAATAATGCTTTCTACAATTGAATCAACTTCAGATCTATCACATATATCATAAGGATAAAATTAGAATAATGATTTTTTCCTGATTTTTAGAATGAAGACCACTAGAAGAACCAGCTCCATTTCCTTTTGCTTGATAATTGTTTTTAGTACCACCAGAAGGAGTAACACCTTCTTTACGAACCTCTCTTTTCTTATAGCATTCAGACACTAAATGACCCAAGATTTTACAATGATTGCAGAACTTAGGTCACTTGGGAATACAAACTTTTTGTTCAAATCCACCAAATTTGGTTTTGATCCAAATTTTATTAGGGATAGATTTTGCCAAATCTACTTTTATCAATACATTGGCATAGTAATTTAATGTGGCTTCATCAACTTTAACTTTTTTTTTTTTTTTTTGAAACTGAAAATTATTATTGATGAAAGAGTTTAAGCTAATACAGAAGAAGAATCAACAGATAACTGATGAATAATTTCTGTTGAGGAGGAACTATCCCAACTATTAGATACTCTTTCTTTTCTAGCTAACTTAGATAGAGTGTCAGCTACTTTATTTCCTTCTTTTGGAATATAGTTTAGTTTCCAAAAGTTAAATACTGAAAACAAATTTTTAATATCTAGAATAAAATGGTGCAACCTCCAATCAATGGAGCCATTGTCTTTGTTGAGTGCATTCACAATTACTTTGGCATCCATTTCAAATTGCACTTTCTTAAGCTGTAATTCCTTAGCCCAATGCACAGCTCTCCATAACGCCATACACTCAGCCTGCTCCGCGCTTCTGATTTCTCTCAAATAGATACACCTTGCGGCTTGCTATGTACCTGCAAAATTTCTAATGATTAGTCATATACCCCCTGAAAGAATAAATAATTCAAAGTATCCATCACAGTTTATAGTAAGATAGTCTAGAGGGGGAGGAATACAGTGCACATTCTGACGATTTACTATATTCCTGAGAGGTTGAATAGGAATATTTGTAGTTGCATGTTCTTCGATATGCATATTGCATCTCTGGATGATTATTTCAGGGCTCGAGTTACTTTGTTGAAACACCTTTGCACAGCGTTCCGTCCATAAAGACCAAGCAATAATTGCTTTTCTTACCACTTCAAATTCAGTGATTGTGCCATTGAATAAACTGTCGAACCAGATACATATCCAATCGGCTAATGAACTTGCATTGTTTGTTGTCCATCTAATACACAAAAACCAGACTGCTCTTGAGAAGTTGTAGTTATTAATAAGGTGATAAGTTGATTCAGTACTATGGTTGTAGAGGGGACAAGAGTCATCTTCTCCAGCAATTGCAGGACCAAGTTTATCTTTAGTGGATAACAAATCAGAGATAGCTTTCCATAAGAATTGACAAATTCTTGGCAAAGTAGGTAGCTTCCACAGTTTTGTACATCTTTTCCTCATCCTGTTATCAATTGGCTGAATATCATTAGTCTCCTCATACATTTTTTGATAACACGACTTGCACGAGAATTTTCCATTCTTCTCCAGTAGCCAGATGAGCCTATTGGTGTGAGCTGGGTGTATAGAAATATGAGTTATAAGATTCACCACATCTGGTTCGAATAATTCATTGAGCAGAGAGATGTTCTATTCTGAAGAATCCGAAGTGAATAGCTGGCAAACATGAGTAAAATTTATAAAAGAAAGACACCCTTGTTTTGGCTGTGGAGGTAGCTGCAACTCTAGTATCCAACGATGCTTCCATATAATAATACGCTCCCCATTACCCAAATTCCAACAGTTGTACCTTTTGATGAACTATAATTCACTGCTAATACTGCACCAGGACTAAGTTGTGTTTGATTTCTTCTTCAAATCGAAAAGATCTCCGTCTGGATAATATTTGGCATGAAGAGACTTAGCCATAATTGATGTTTCATTCGTACAGAGTTTCCATGCTTACTTAGGCAGCAAGGCTCTATTAAAAGTGTGCATGTCACGAAATCCAAGACCTCCTTGTGCTTTAGGATGAAAGGCTCTTTTCCAGGTCACTATATTCCTGCCTTTGTTTGTTTTTTTATTTCTCCAGAACGCCTGTTGAGAGGAATTCATCTTCTTAATTGTAACATATGGAAGTTTAAAACTGTGCATATGATGTATTGGGATAGCATTTGATACATTTCTAATCATAAAAGATCTAGCAGCTTCTGACATATTACTTGCATTCCACTTTGTGAATCTGTTATCCATTTTCTGTTGTAAAACTGCAAAAGGCATTGTCCTATTCATACCAACAAAGAAAGGCAATCCCAGGTATTTTTCTTCTTTTAGATTCATCTCACGCACCTGTAGAGTACCACTGATGATTTGACAAGTGGAAGGGTCCATGTTTGAACTGATGTATACTACCAATTTATTGAAATTTATCATCTGACCTGAGCAGGAACTGAAATCCTCAACAACTTAAAGTAGTTTTCTAGATTGATCCAGGTTTGCTTTACAGAACAAAAGACAATCATCTGCAAAAAGGAGATGATTTATTTTTGGAGCTGATCTAGAGATTTTTTCAACCTTAGAGATTTATTTTTGCATAGGCGAGATGAGGTTGATTATATATTTTTTCAACCTTAGAGAGATTATTTTTGAGATAATTTTGTACACTGTATTGCATAAAGCAATAGGTCTGAAATATTTTGGTCGACTTGGAGATTGCACTTTAGGTATTAGAGAAACTCTTGTTCGATTCAGCTATTTGAGAAGATCCCCAGAGTGAAAAAAAGACCGGATCATACTACAAACGTCACCTTTCACAGTTGTCCATTGAGATTGATAAAATACGCGTGGGAAACCATCCGGTCCTGGACTTTTCCATGGTTTCATTGTTATGAGAGCATTGTAAATTTCTTGTTCAGATGGAATAGCTTCTAGTTCTTGATTGTCTGCTTCTGTAATAATGGAAGGGATATTCTGAATGAAGAAAAAACTGTCTCTGCAGGAGCTGAAGTTGTCATTATTTTTTGAAAATGATTGCTAAGAAGACCCTATAAAGACTCTTTATCCGTACACCAAGTACCATCAGGTGCGAGAAGAGCATCAATTATATTACGTGATCTTCTTCTATTTGCTCTGATGTGGAAGTATTTCGAATTTTTATCCATATCATTGAAGTAGTGGTCTCTTGCCTTTTGTCTGTTTGAACTTGCAAGAATATCATTAAGAACATTGATCTCTTTCTCGAGACTGATGACATCATTAGTATTACTGCCTTCTCCGTCCGAAGCTTGTAATTGAGAAAAATTCGACTGAAGATTAAGAATTCTACCTTCAATATCTCCAAAAATTGCCTTACTCCATTTAGACAAAATATGTTTAGTATTAGAAATCTTATTAGAGATAACAAAAGCATTAGATCCTTGGAAACAAGCAGACCAAGCTTTTTTAATTTCTTCATGACACATATCATTTTGCAACCAATGTTCAAAGAATTTCCAAGTTCTACCTATTACTCTATTTGGTTTATACAAGTCAAGCAAAATAGGGCAATGGTCTGAACCTCTTTGAGCTAAATGGGTGAGTAAAGAATCAGGAAAAAATAAAGTCCATTCATTATTAATTAAGGCTCTATCAATCCTAGACTTAAACTTACCAGTTCCATGCTTGTTACTAGACCAAGTATAGGGATTACCACTAAAACCTAGATCAATTAAACCAGCATTTCTGATGGCATTAAGAACTTCTTGAGGTGTTGAATTGGCAGATTGAGAATTTCTATCTGCAGGATCTATAGTGATGTTAAGATCACCTATAAGAACCCAAGGAATCTTAACAGATTTACTAAGATCAAGAATCGAAGACCATTTCTCAGGTTGTTCAGTCTTATAGGAAGTACCATAGACACATGATAGGAACCATTCTCTTTTACTAGGTTCATTAGAAACTATAGCATGAATCATTTTGTCATTAGTATCAACTATTTCTAAACAAAATTCGTATTTCCAAAGGAATAAAAGGCCACCAGCCAAACCTACAGAAGGAACATAGACCTTATTTGGTAAATTTAGGAAACTGGATAGCTTAAGGATTCTGTCATCATTGATCTTGGTTTCAGATAAGAAAATTATATCAGGAGCATATAACTTATTAAGATGTTGCAGATGGTCTCTAGTGTCTTTTCCTAAGAAGCCTCGGAAGTTCCAACTTGAGACCTTTATACTGAGAGGTTTATGGTAAAAAGAAGTATAATCAAAGAAAGAGCAAGAGATAGCACTTAAAAAGAAAAGAATAGATTCAAAAAGCAAGATAAAGTTTGAGTGAAAAGAAAACAGTACCACAGGTGCAGAGGTCTTTTCAATGTCATGAAAATAGTCCTTCTCAGTCTGTTCTCCTCCCTCAATCAAATCATGCTCCATATCATCCGCCTCAGTAATGGATGGTCCTTTTCCTTCATCAACTTTAACTGGTTTACCAATACGACTACCAATTTCAAAGAGGATTTTTTCTTTCCAAAATTCAAGAGGAAGGCTAGTAAAGCTTACCCAAACAAGAGCATAAGAAGTAGTTTGCTTCTCTGGATGAAAAGTTGGTTCCCAATTACGAACTTTCAACTTCTGAGTGGTTACTTCCCATAACCTAGATTTGATGTACATCTTATCAATTTCATTATCTAACTTGATTGTGAAAAATCCTTTCCCAAGTGGAATCAACTGACAGTTTCCTTGTAACTTCCATTGTTTTCTCAGAATAACAGTAGCATCAATAAATTTGATCTTCTGAAAATCAAGTCTGCCAGTTAACGAAAACTTCCATGGATCAAGACCTTCATCAAATAAGTCATCTGAAATACCAATCGAAGGAAAAGCTTCAACAAAATTATCTCCTTTTTGATTATCTTCATTAAGAAAATCTAGATCTACAATTGTATATCCATTAATATGATTTGACTCCATTAAAAACTATCAATAGAGGACACCAATCATTGATAATTGATTAGAATAAAAAAACTGCAAGATTAAAAGTTTGAATTGAAAGCATATTCGAAAATGGAAAAACTTTGACTTTGGTCAACGTCGCAAGAAAATTCCCCTCAGAGCGCGTTAAAAAAAAAAAAAAAAAAACGAGGCTCCACCAATGAATAAATAAATTCAAGTATTTAGTTAATGAAAGGTGTGATTAGTTTTTAGCTGAATTTTCTGAATCTGACTAGGATCCTAGTAAGATTCTGGTGACCCCTGTCAAAATGTACCACCTTTTAAGAACTTCAATAGTTATTCTAGATTTTCCTTTCAATATAACCTAGCAACTGCATGGGATGGTGACCAGATATAATGTCGGAGGAAAAATAGAAGATAAAAAATTCATCTGTCTTAATCTTCCGCCCAGGGGTTTTGTTAAAGCTGTCGAAGTAGGAACCCAAAATACTACATATCACCTACAGTTGGAGCTTTTTTCCATAGTACCCATGGATTCTGCGACAACTCACCCTTGCATGTTTACGATCATAATCCCCATCGCATCTGGTCATTCATCCCCATCACCCATGAGTTAGCACAAGAAGAGACTTATGAATCCTTGAATGGAACTCACCAGTGGTGAATAACCACATAAAATGACATCTAACACCAAGGTTTTAGTGTATATGTGCACTAGCATGCGCTGTAGCAAAACTCGTTGTGTTTCTTCTCATTCACTTTTCACAGTCATTGCACCAGCGGGGGATCCAATAACCCAAAAAAAAATTCTCGTGGTTGAAACTATACAATTTTATAAATAAACTCTGGAACATGTTAGCAAGAAAGAATTTCCATTCCCACTTTCCCATATTTGACGTTACCATTTATTGTACTGTGCTTGGTGCCACATTATCTGCGAGACTGCGCCCCACTTGCCATGTCTAAAACGGCGAGCAACCGTAACCTGTGTCACTGTGAGCAACAAGTGATTTTTACATTAGCCGTCGTCGTATATTCCAGTATTACTAGAGAAACAAAGTCTTTTTTTTTTTGGTATTCAAGAGAAACAAAGTCAAACCCATAGAAACAAAGTCATTTGCATAGTTCCAAGTTTCATAAACCTCTGTTTCTTTATTCCCTCTTACTTAACAAGGTTTCTCTATTATTTTTTTTCTTTTTTTTGCTAAGATAAAATATTTTTATTTTAGAAAAAAATTACAATTCTAGGAGAAAGTTAGGTTTCTCACCTATCCATTCACCCATTATATTATTTCTTCTACAATGTTTGGCCGCTTTATCGGCTATGGAGATAAATGTTCTATTAACGTAATATACTCTTGAAAAAATAAACTTGTTCAAAAGAAACTAATAATCATCTAAAATAGTTTGATTAAACCAACACAGTTGGTTATTATTATTATTCAAATAAGTGACTGCACTTTTTGCATCACTGCGAATGCAGAAGCTGATATGTCTTTATTCTCCTTCAATTTGATTCCTTCTAGTATGGAAATGCATTATGCCTCTTCTGCTGATCTGTCTACCCCATTGCCATATCAAGTAATACAAGACCATAGCCTGCTTCATTAATATTTGTATCATAACTGGCATCACAACAGAGAATATAACATATGTCTGGTAGACCACAGTTGTCTGGAGTTTTAATAGGTGCTAGAGATCTGACTGGTTCAGCATTAAACGCAGGCATACAATGGTCTATATCTGTAATAAGTTTCAAAGCATGATTGGCAATATTCACTGGTGACACAGTTTTGTTTTCAAATATTTTGAAGCACCTATTTCTCCATATACTCCATGCTGTAACAAAAATTGGCTGCTTGATAGCTACGCTATTGTTACTCTTCAACCATCTATCAAACCAACTTTTTATTGGAGTATTTGAGTCATCTTCATCAGTAACATAATGACCAAAGGGAGTGTTCTCCCAAACAGTCTTGGCATATGGGCGATGTAACAAGAGATGTTATGTTGTTTCAATTGAGTTGGTATCATAATTATATGTATTGTGCTTAAAAAATGTTCATGCTTAAAAATAAAGCTACGCTGAGTGTTGAACATATAGAAATTTGAAGAGGTGATTATATAAAACCCACCATGAAACTACCTCTCTTTTCTTTCATTTTTGTATTCCTGATCCCATCTTGGATTCCAAATAGTTAATATAGTTACTCCAACTAACGAGTTAAGAAAAAAAAGAGTTTCTAATTCATAAAAAGTTAATATTGTCAATGGAAATAATGAAGAACCTTTGCTTAAAAGAGGCCAACGGAAGGAATTTAGTGTATTCCCCATTGTCGATATATGTTGCTTTAGGATTATTAACTTTTGGAGCAAAAGGTGAAACACTAAATCAATTATTAGGGTTTTTAAAATCTCCAAAATCTTGAGAGTCTTAAATGGTTATGTTCTCTAACTTTTGGAGCAAAAATGAAATAGTTGGAAATTTCTTTACTGAATCGGATTGAGTTTTCAACCGTACAAAGGAATAAGATGATTAGCGGGAAGGGTTTTGTTTACAAATTTTCAGATCTGAATAATTTATTCTACTGATATTATCAGTGTATTGGTGGACCCGATATATCGGTTTGTACCAGACGATATGAACGTTTTTATCGTCCAATCCTTGTATCGTCGATATTTTGGATATCGTAAAGGTTTTTTCCGATACACGATAAAACTAGATAATATCGGCGGGTACAAACGATATTGACTACCTTGGTATCACCGATAAAAACCGATATAATCTTTTGTAAATGTGTATCGGACCCTAACGATACAATACCGATACACGATATTAACTACTTTGAGAATGCCATTAAGATCTCCTAGTGTTAGAGCATAACTTGGTTGACCCCACCAAGCGTTGGTATGTCAAGTTTGGTTGTCATATTTTAGTGAACCAAAACTCATTTACAGAGTCGCTTGATTATTTACTAGAGTCAACTTCGTATAGGTTTACTAGAAAGTTATTAGGATATGAGACTTACAAGTATTACATGAAGACTTGAAGAATGTGAAGAAGTAAGGAGCTACAACGACGACATCATCCTTCCTCTTGAGGTTAGTAATATTTGACTTGAACTTTTTCATTCCTAACGTATCTTTCAAGTCGTGCATATTGAAAACATAATGCGAAGCTGTGAATGATTATACTCTAGTTAGACATAGTATTAAGGAATTACAATACGAAGTATAACGTCTATCTTTTGAACTTCGTATATAAGACATCGACATAATCATATGAATGCTATTGCGATTATGTGTATGGGTATGGGTGAATATTTCGTCCTAGGAAACAATGTTTTACATTCGTTTAAAGGAAGTACAATTCATAAACTTGTTTTGTGAATCGAAAGGGAAATCGCTAGGCTTATTGGTATTGTTATTCATTGCAAATCTTTGGATTACCAATATGTGTGTTTAGTATAACCGCTCATAACTTGTTTATGTATCTTGGTAAAACTATTCATAAGGCCTGACTTTTGTATTGGTATGACTTTTATTAGTGAAACCGATCTTAAGTAATCACCTGAGATGGTATGATCGATATGTTGTAATTGGTATGACCAACTCTAGACATTGGGGAACCGATCATAGTAAGAGGTGCAACCGATCACAAGTGTGTGGAATCGATCCTTGTAAGAGGTGCAACAAGTCTTAGTTATTGGTAACCGATCCTATGACTTGTGCAACCGAATACAAGTTAAATACCATAAATATGTGGTAACCGATTCTAGTACCTAGTCAACCAAATTTTGGAAAGATAGTGTGACCGATCCTAGTACCCACATGGAGGTAGAACCAAAACTTGTTTTGGTAGAACCGTGAAACCCATGATTGGTGATTTGATAGGATAATCAATCACATAGTTCTTGGAAGTCAGATGAACCAATTCTAAACTTGTTTGGAAGTGTGGCAAATCGGTTCCAAGATTGTAAATATGAAATAGGATTTATAAAGTAAAGATGTCGACATACTTTGAACATGTGCAGTAACTCTTATCTTTTATTGTTCAAAGATATTCCTTAATAGCTAAAGGAGAATCCCGGATCGAAATAAATTGAGAATCTTTTAATTAAGGTTTTTATTTTTATATGCTTTTAATTTCCAGCAATTAAAATGCATATCTTTAGAAAATAAAAATTGGTAATGTGCATTTACTAATCGGAGATTTTCTACTGAGATTTCGGTCAATATTTGGACAAAGCATTTCCAGGAATTATGGAAACCGAATTTGGAAATATATTGCATATCTTGAGAATATTTTCGCTTTTGGAAATTCCTTGGTGTACAAACTTCCTTGGTCTATAAATATTAAAGTTTGTATTTCGAGCAAGCTAATCCTCAGAGCCAGCAAAACTACCTTGTCGTGTTGTTACTGGTGGAGCCGTCTATTCGGAGAGGAAAGTACCCTAATTAGGCGAAATCTCTTACGACCGCTCGTTTTAAAGGCTTCTTTGGGATTGGGAAGCTCTACGAGTACCGTTGGTGGGAAACTAGATAATTGCTGTTTATTATTAGTTTTCGATTGATTTGATTGACTAACGGTTGTTGAACTTTGATTGAACCTAGTTTGTTTATGCTTGAGAATCTTCTCTTCTGATATAAGATTCACTCAAACTAGATCAAAGTTTCGACGGGGATCTTTAGACTGTTTATAGATCTAAAGACGTCTTGTGATAATCCATTGTTAACAGACTCCGTTCTGTGTGTGATTGATCACAAGAGATTCAAGTTGATTGTGTGCAGGTGTTTATTGAAGATCTAAGAAGATTTGAAGACAAAGAAGATTTCTGATTTGAGTTCATAATCTTTGGTGTGCACAAAACTTGATCGGCTGGGGATCCAACTATAATCGGTTTATCTTTGTGATAACCTTGATTGATTAGTTGAGTAGATCGGCATCAATACAATTCTTTGTGATTCAAAGTATTGATTGCATAGTCTTGACAATTACTTTGGTAGTTGTTGATAAGATAGATCTAAGGACATGACAAAGGAGTTTATTGGGATAAACGGAAGAGCCTTTTGTCAAACTCATATCACGTTGTTTGAAAAGAGTTGTTACCGAACAGATTTGTTGTTCCTTTACTGTTTGGAATACGAACCAAATGAATTGTTCCAAGTGCGTGACTTATTACAAGTTGGAGGCACAAGGATACAGACGAAACTAGGCGAACTATAGGTTTAGTTGCTTGGTCTCAACTATACGAAGTTGGTTTATATTTTTTATAGTGGTTTAATCCTAAGAGTATTCAATTCTGGACAAGGTCCCGGGGTTTTTCTGCGGTTTCCTCGTTAACAAAATCTTGCTGTGTCTTTTACTTTTCTATTTTCGTAATTATATTTGTTTTTATTATAATTAGAAGTAAAATACACAAGCGTTAATTCCTATTTACTTGATAGCAATCCTATTGTGTTTGGTTAAGTCCGAACCTATTATCAAGTAAACATACTTCGTTGTTGTATTGTCTCGATCATGTATCCATAGTCAATCACACAAGTTATCTTGTTGTCGTATTGTCTCGATCTCGTATCCATAGACGATCACACGAAGTGTGAACCGATTAGTTGTATTGTTTCGACTCAGTCCATAGACAATCACTTTCGGAGAAATGCCTTATAGGTGGAAAAGTTTTAGATTGAGGTATATTTGGGTACCCTCGTCTTTTCACCTATAATAATCCAAGGTTTGTTCATATTTTCTCCCATTTTTTGAACCAACTTCTAAGAATTATCTTTTTTACTATCTTTATAAGGACTACCATATATACAAATAAGAAACCACCCAGTTTTAGATTTTTCATCCCACACAGAACAGTTTATCTGATTATCATCGTTATACAGAACATTAAGTTTAGTGGTATTGTCCAAAGCAACAACAAGACCACCATCCCTATCCACTGGGTTTTGACAAACATGATTATAATACAAAGGGTCATGAAGAGTGTTTTCAACAAAATTCTGCATTGGTTTTGTTTCAGATAAGAAAAGGATATTGGGGTCATGAGAATTAACAAGTTTTTTTAAGTTGTTGCTTAGTGTGATTTTAATCTTACCCTAGACAGTTCCATGACATAATCTTAACAAATTGCCAAAAGTAGGAAACATCCGGATAGCCAAAACTTAAGAAATTCAGAGTCCTACCACTAGAAATGATTTTACTGATTTTGAAATAGAAATTGATTTTATCATGGTGAATTTGAAGTAAGAAAGGAAGAAGGTTATCTAGAAAAACCTGGTTGGAGTTGGTCTTCAGCTGATTTGCAAGCGAAGAACTACCACCTTGGTAGGCCTGGAAGATGTATAAAATGAAGCCTACGGTGATACCGCAAGTGCACGGTGTCGTGATGTAGCACTGGGCACGTACGGGTCGAACCACAGAGACTTGTGGTGCCCTTATGTGATCTAAGGCTTGCTACTAACTGAATTTCAAGAGTGACAATGTAACACAGGTGGGTTTGGTTGCCGAAACGGCTAATTGAAGTGTAATGAACCTAAACTAAGGAAAGCAGTGATAGAATGGTGGTACTAGGGTCTTTGAATCCACCTTAACCTACACTATGTTCTCAGCTCACAATATTATTCTTGTCTTTATGACAAATGGAGGAGAGGTGTCAACTCTGCTCTATGTCTAAGATGTTTCTCCACTTGATAATTTTGATCACAACAGAAGTATTCATCCTAAGTATTAACTGTCTGACTAAAGTACAATTAATCTGAGGCTAAACAATAGTCTAATTAAGCTCAAGTTGCAGCATAATCAACTCAGAGGTGTTCTAACTACAGTGCATCCATGGCGTTGGTATGCACTGTGAGAGAGCTAAGGATTGATAAGCTAAGATCAAATTTCATCTTAAAAATAGTTAAGCATTCAAGAAATCATATGGAGTATGAAACACACAGTGAGAGGTTAGGGTTTCATCTCAAACCCTAGCAACTAAATTCAAACTGAAAAATAACAAAAGTTAAACCTAATTGACAGCACTGGCTAACCCAGGCGTGAGTTCTATGAACTCAGTTCTTCTATTTATACACAAACCCCAAACCCTAGAAATTGATAAAACATAAATTAAATGAGAAATAATCTCACCCACGCCTCTGACTCCTCTGAATCATCGTTCTCCCCTGTCAATTTGTGCTCTGAGACGCCATGCATCGGTTGTTGGCTAACCCTAGTCTTGTTTATCTTTAACTTAGCTTCTAGGGTTATGAGAAGCTATTTTAAAGATAACCACGACTTGGGTGGAAAAAGGTGCTACTGATGGAGTTGTTGGTAGCTATGGTGTCAGTGGGGGTGATGGTGATGGTGACAGAAGAGGAGATGGTGGTGATGGTGGCGGAAGAGAGGGATGGGTTTTTGCAGGCGGTGTGGAGAAGACAGAGAAGATGAAGGAGAGAATGAAGCTAGGTCGATGGGTATAGGGTATGGGTGAATTTGTTGTTGAACGGGTGCAGCGAGAGTCGATGGGAATGGCCTAGCGAGCGTCGGATGGAGCTGATGGAGATCTGAACGGTTGAGGAAGGTAGCCGGTTTTGATGTGATCTGGTGTATCACGGGAGCAGCGATCTTCGATGCACGTGGACGCAGCGACCGTTGGATGAGGGAGAAAGAAATCTCAACGTCTCAGAAGAAACGGGCTCGGATCCGGGTCATGGGTAGCTCTAGCCCAAGTCTCCCTTGCTGGGTTGCAACTGATTCGCGCGCGGGCTTTGGCTATCTGCTCCATAGATGCTTGAATCCAATTCTTCGCTCTTTTGACTCCTCAGATTCTCCAAGCTTTATTTATTACCTAAAAACACAAAATTAATTAATACAAATATTTATTCTCGAAAACAAAGAAAACACAGAATATGGGATAATATCTGATTTCTAAGCGCAAAAGATGAGTAATATGCCAATAAAAAGGTGTATAAATATGCACTATTTGGCACTCATCAAATACCCCCAAACCTGAATTTTACTTGTCCTCAAGTGAAACAAAAATAAGAAATCCTAACTATACCCCCGTCGCAGTCTCTCGAATGCATTTAGCGTATGCACTAAGCCTTTAAACCGCTAGGTGTCCCTAGTGGACGAGTTGTAGTCTCGTGAGGGTTTACCGAGGTGTACCCACAAAACCTTCTCCAACTTCGAGTGTAAAAGAGTCTCAAGCCTCCAAGAAGCTATGAGGACATAGAGTTTCTGCATGCTAGTAATGTTAGAACTATCGAAGAACGCATTCTCATCCTTAAGTGCTTTGAGCGAGAAGTAACCATACCATATGAAAGAATTCGGATTCGATTGTGATCATAAGTCTCGACTTCGCCTCACCATTAGGGTTTTATGATAATTGCACTCAAAAAGATCGCTTTTTTAGTCTCTCATGTGTGCAGCAGGAATAAAGAGAGAAATCCCGCACACGTTGTAGGTAAGAAGGATAACCTTCAAATAAAATCTGGAGACTCCACAGAGGTGTGGACAAAAAGAATCTTTTTCTGATGATCTCTAAGAAAGGAAAATCAACCATTAGTCAAGGGTGGGAGTACTCACTCACTTCTCACCCGATCGGCAATTAACATCAATCTCTCATAAGAAACCATAGAAACGTCTTCAATCTTCGGTCTTCGGTCTTCAGTCTTCAACTATTGATGACGAACTTCTGAACTTCACAAAAACTTAATAATATTTTTTTTTTTTTTTTTTTTTTTTTTTTTTTTTTTTTTAACAAACACTAACAACGATAAAATTTAAATTTTCACAAACTTCATTAATTCTCATCTTCTTTTCCTTGTTGCACATAAACCTTGGACTATATCAATTTTTCTTTCAATATTCGATTCTGCTCCCGGTTCTTTGACGATGATGTGTTTCTATGGGTCTTGCTGATTGAGAGAGAATGATGCTAACTACAAATCGGTATTTAGAAGGAGTTTTCATCTTTAGACGTCACCCTCATGATTGACAAAATTAGCACTCAAAAGATCAAAAGTAGTGCTGAAAGTGGTGCGAAGTTGGGTAGCTCACCATTCCTACCCTAATTGACGTACGGTGACACACACTCTAAAAGCTTTTCTAGAAAGTCACAAAGAGTGAAGGTCGGTACCTCGCTTGATGTAAAATGGGTAGTCTCCACTATGGGTGATCACAATTCTACTACCGAATATCTAAACAGACACCTAATTCGCCCTCCCAAGTATGGTTAAATCCAACTTTAACGCTCTAATCAACTAAGGAACCCGATTGGTTCTCCCAAGACTTCTAACTTTTGTTATTTCGGTCAGATTCTCTATGTAAACATAGCTAAAAGCATGCTAGTGACTCTAAAATCTCTAAAGTTGGAGGTTTTTACAAAAAGAGTTTTGATTTTTTTTTTTTTTTTTTTTTTTTTTTTTTTTTTTTGAAAAATAAAAGGTGAAATAAAAGACTAAAAACTCTAAATGCAAATCACACCCCAAACCTAAATCAAACATTGTCCTCAATGTGTCAACAGATAGGAAAATTAAACGACCACATACCATGAGAACTATGCTTGAAAAGATAAAAGGGAAGAGATTACCTAATGTCGGGCGGGAGCAAGGTTGAGCTTCATTCGTCAAGGCTAGAATCCAATATTCTCAACGGAGATCATATCGGATTAGCATAATATATGTGCAAGAAGACTCAACTGAATCAAGAAAAGAAAAATTTAACAAGTCCTACTGGATATATACAATGAAAATGCACCATAAACCAACAGCCTAAAGAGTTGAGGATCAACCCAAAAGACGATATGTACACACATTAACAGCCTTACACAATTATAATATGAGAGTGCAAGTAAGACTGTAAATGGGAATGAGTTTCCCCCAAACCTAAACTTGTGAACGGGTGTGTTTGAAAGCACAAAGTCTTGCAATTTTAAAGGTACATCATGCAAAAGGTCTAACTCAAAATGAGTTTTACTAATAACAAAGACATACACATTCCAACTGTGGCTCCTTAAGAGTGTTATACTTTGATGCAAAATAGTCCAAGAGGACTTGGGAAGCACAAAGCTCTAGGCCTAAGTTAGGCATTTTCGGAAAAGTTGGTTTTGCAATTTTGTGACAAACTACACCTAGGTTGGGTGAAGGAGTTTCAATTTGTGACTCGGAGAGAGGTTAGGTACATCTAGGTTTTTTTCATTTTTAAAATCATTTGTACCATCACACACTTTCCTAAAGTCAAAAGAGGTTAAATCATGTTCATTTTCACGGGATAATTGCACAGGTTCCACATCAATATCACATGCATGAATATCGAAGAAGCATCATTCATAGGGTTCACAGGAGAGACACTTAATGTCTCTCGAACCTAAAAATTCTATTACATTTTCAAAATACACATGCTCTTCATATTCATCATCATCATCATCATCATAGCAAAAATCCATCTCTCCATTCAAAATTGTAGTATTTTTAGTGTACTCATCTACCTCTAGATTAGGTTCATATTCAATGTTAGTTGCATGAGTAAGACTAGAAACACTATTTTCAATCCTATCATTTTGTAACTCAATCAGGTTCCTTTGAAGAATCATCTTGAGTTGTTCCATTGAAGGAGAGTCTTCACTAGTGGGTATGCATTCCTCATATGGATATTCAATGTATGGTTGTGCATGAGGTTCACTAGAGAAGGGAAATTTAGACATGTTGCTATATGGATGGTCATGCATTGCATTCATTTCAAGCCTAGCATTTAGCTCCATGAGTGTATCCATTGTTGATTGCAAACTAGGAGTTGGGGGAGTATAAAATTGTTCATCTCCCACTTTGTGGTGAATGATGCATGTGTGCGGGTTGATTATGGTCCCAATAGTCACTTCTAGACACTTCGTTCATTGGATTATCATGGTTTTCCCTAGACTGTCTAAAATCATGCAAGATATAACAAGATTCAAACAGGTGGTCTAAGCCACCACATAAGGTGCAAGCATGCGTTTCATATTGCCTAGAAAAACTAGATTCGACAGATCGCTCATGTGATTGCCTTTCTAAGCCAGATAGTCGAGCTTCTAATTGATCTAGAAGTGATGACTGGGTATGAGGAGAGTATTCATTCTCAACCTGTGATGGATGATACATGTGCTCATAGTGATTAGGGTATGTGAGGTCAGGGCCCTGAGAAGTCGCATAAAATTCCCTAAAATCACTATGGTATGTGGGGGGTTCATCCTGTGAAGCGTGCTCGTAAGCACGCTCTCTAAGGGATTTGTTTGAATCCCCAGATGCGGACCAAAATCCTGACATGGTCTAGCTCTCAAATTGAACTCAAAGCCCAGTGAAGTGGACTAAGTTTGGTTTATTGGGTTTTTGGTTTGTTGGGTTTCATTTGGTTTGTGTGGGAAAGTTTGGTTTATGTGGGAAGTCCAGCCCAAGTGTGTGGACTTATTTTTGTGCAGACAGCCCAACAGTTTAGCTAATATGGGCTTGGCTGTTAAAGGTTTGCTTCAGCCCAGCTGTGAAAGCTCAGCTAATGGTCAGCCCAACAGATGTGGGTTATGTGGGCTCAGTTGTTTTGCAGCTTAGGGTGAGCCCAATGGGTGGGCTTCAGTTTTGTTTGCAAACGACCCAAGAAGTGAAACTGCACAGCCAGATGCACGGCTCAAAATTTGGGCTTCAATGAGTTAACGACCCGGTTCGATTAACCCGAAAGTGTGGGCCGAAAGTTTTGGTTTATGTGGGCTCGGTGAAGTGGTCATCACCCGGCTGAAGTGAAGGCTAAGTGAGGTGGCCTTGAAGGTTGGTTATGTGGGCTTTGTTTGGGTACAGAGCCCAGGTTTAGTGAATGCACAGGCCACACAAAAATGCTCAGGCCACACAAGGCAAAGCAACACAGCAGACAAATGCCCAGGGGTTTGTAGCTAAGCTCAGGGGCTAGCAAGGCAGAGCAACACAGAAGACAAATGCACTGATGCACAAGAATATGCTCAGGTGCACAGTTGGCTAGGTCTGATGGTTCAGCAAGTCAGCAACAACCAATGCTAGCACTGGCCAGCAAGTTCAGTGGGGTCAATTGAGCTCAAACTCAGAGAGCATGCACAAGTTATCTTGGCTCGGTGGCTAGGTTATGTGGGTTGCTGCTCAAGCTCACGGCTTCAAATGATGCTTGGCAGGGTCTTACACAGGCACACAGGTCACAGCATACAATAAAGATTGGCAGCTCACACAGCTCAAGCACAAGGTTATGTGCTAAGATTAATCAGGCCAAGTTGCAACAAAGCCCCACAGCTTCAGGGGGCTGGGGGGTTGCACAGGTTAATGCTCAGGTCAACAAAGCTCAGCAGGGTTCAGGCAGGCAATAAAAATTACAGTTCAGGGTCAGGGTTATCAGCCGACAAGGTGCAGGGTAGTAACTCAAAAAGCACAGTTGATACAGGACTCACAACAGGTCTTTGATTCACTTAGTTGGTTTCAACTCACTCTAGCATGCATAATGGTGCTTGCTGCTCAAGCTCACAAGCCACAGGATAGCAATACACGGGGCCGTCGCGATTTGGTTCAACGGCTCAACAAGCTAGTTGACAGGTCTGTCAGCAGGGTTTTGGCACAAGTTTACAGGGTACACAGGTGCGCAACCAAGACATACAACTCATAAAAACATGTATAGATTCTAGTCTACATGGGTACAAGTCATGCTCATATAACTCGGTGTTGGTCGGCAAAGGCTAGCTTACCCGGCAACCAAGCTTGGCAATGCAGGGTTCAATTACAGCTCAAGTTCTGCGCTTTTCGTGTCTTCTTTGGTTGGCTCAGGTGCTCAGCAGCACAGGGGGGTACCTGCTCTAACTCAATGAAGATTTTCAGTTCTCACAGTTAAAGCAAAGAGAGTAAACTCTGGCATAAGCCCGAGAATTGGTATCACAAGGAGAACTGATTCAATATGCAAGCAATGCACTAAGAGAATGCAAGGTAAAAATGTAGAAATGGAAATTACAGACTAAGTGCACTGATATGATAATCTACATTACACTAATATGAGGACTAAAAAACAGGCCAAAGAAAGCTAATATGCGGGGCTAAGTTACTGGATGCAATTTAAACTAAGTTATACTAAAATGATACAAGCTAATATTTACAATGGTGAAAATCAGTAAAGCAAGCAAGAATCGACAGGGCACACGCCAAGTCCCCGGCAACGGCGCCAAAAACTTGGTAGGCCCGAGAAGATGTATAAAATGAAGCCTACGGTGATACCGCAAGTGCACGGTGTCGTGATGTAGCACTGGGCACGTACGGGTCGAACCACAGAGACTTGTGGTGCCCTTATGTGATCTAAGGCTTGCTACTAACTGAATTTCAAGAGTGACAATGTAACACAGGTGGGTTTGGTTGCCGAAACGGCTAATTGAAGTGTAATGAACCTAAACTAAGGAAAGCAGTGATAGAATGGTGGTACTAGGGTCTTTGAATCCACCTTAACCTACACTATGTTCTCAGCTCACAATATTATTCTTGTCTTTATGACAAATGGAGGAGAGGTGTCAACTCTGCTCTATGTCTAAGATGTTTCTCCACTTGATAATTTTGATCACAACAGAAGTATTCATCCTAAGTATTAACTGTCTGACTAAAGTACAATTAATCTGAGGCTAAACAATAGTCTAATTAAGCTCAAGTTGCAGCATAATCAACTCAGAGGTGTTCTAACTACAGTGCATCCATGGCGTTGGTATGCACTGTGAGAGCTAAGGATTGATAAGCTAAGATCAAATTTCATCTTAAAAATAGTTAAGCATTCAAGAAATCATATGGAGTATGAAACACACAGTGAGAGGTTAGGGTTTCATCTCAAACCCTAGCAACTAAATTCAAACTGAAAAATAACAAAAGTTAAACCTAATTGACAGCACTGGCTAACCCAGGCGTGAGTTCTATGAACTCAGTTCTTCTATTTATACACAAACCCCAAACCCTAGAAATTGATAAAACATAAATTAAATGAGAAATAATCTCACCCACGCCTCTGACTCCTCTGAATCATCGTTCTCCCCTGTCAATTTGTGCTCTGAGACGCCATGCATCGGTTGTTGGCTAACCCTAGTCTTGTTTATCTTTAACTTAGCTTCTAGGGTTATGAGAAGCTATTTTAAAGATAACCACGACTTGGGTGGAAAAAGGTGCTACTGATGGAGTTGTTGGTAGCTATGGTGTCAGTGGGGGTGATGGTGACAGAAGAGGAGATGGTGGTGATGGTGGCGGAAGAGAGGGATGGGTTTTTGCAGGCGGTGTGGAGAAGACAGAGAAGATGAAGGAGAGAATGAAGCTAGGTCGATGGGTATAGGGTATGGGTGAATTTGTTGTTGAACGGGTGCAGCGAGAGTCGATGGGAATGGCCTAGCGAGCGTCGGATGGAGCTGATGGAGATCTGAACGGTTGAGGAAGGTAGCCGGTTTTGATGTGATCTGGTGTATCACGGGAGCAGCGATCTTCGATGCACGTGGACGCAGCGACCGTTGGATGAGGGAGAAAGAAATCTCAACGTCTCAGAAGAAACGGGCTCGGATCCGGGTCATGGGTAGCTCTAGCCCAAGTCTCCCTTGCTGGGTTGCAACTGATTCGCGCGCGGGCTTTGGCTATCTGCTCCATAGATGCTTGACTCCAATTCTTCGCTCTTTTGACTCCTCAGATTCTCCAAGCTTTATTTATTACCTAAAAACACAAAATTAATTAATACAAATATTTATTCTTGAAAACAAATAAAACACAGAATATGGGATAATATCTGATTTCTAAGCGCAAAAGATGAGTAATATGCCAATAAAAAGGTGTATAAATATGCACTATTTGGCACTCATCAACCACCCTCTGCCATCTTTGATCCTGGCTCCTTAAAAGTTGCTCCCACCTTAGTTCCTTTGGCCGCCTCTTGGGACTTAATGGTTTTTTTTTTTTGCCATTGACAGAGTGAGAAATTTCCCAGAAGAACCAGATCGAAAGCTCAAGGATTGGTTTTTAGATTGGTTTGGATTTGCATGGGACCATAAGTTAGGGTTTTGAGATAATTTGATTTCAGATTTAGACTTTTTCTAGTTTGAGTAAGGAGTGGGATACTCCCTTTTCTTCACATCAATAGAAGGTTTTGGCATAACATTTGATTTGTTTAGGGGAAAAGAGTTTTGCTTATGATGTTCCTCTTTAAACCACTTTCTAGATCTGGAGGAAGGAGTAGAGATTTTAGTCGAAAGATTTTGAGAGTATTGTGGGTGTGGGACAAAATCCGGTGGGTATTTAGGGTCATGGTTCACAACTCTTTCAGCAACAATGGGAACATTAACCCGAGCATGGAATGGGTTGTATGAAAAATTTTCAATATTGTTGGCCTGCATCATAATAATTTTGTTATTGGCTGTCACACAATGTTGATCTGAGGTTGGAATAAGAGAGAAGTGATTTGGTTTCTCTGGAGTAGAAAGCTCAGGGAGAGGAACCAGTAGGTTTGGACTCAAAATGGTTTTTCTTCATTTTGAGTCCTTGATTCAGGTAAGGACTCCAACTGGTCTGGAACCAAAGCTAACAAAGCAAAGGGATTTGCAGAACCATTAGAGATATGAGCAATATATGGGGACTGAGGATTTACAGAAGAAGAACTAGCATTGATATTAAGGTTTTGAAAGTTGAAAGCTGGGTTGACAAGGTTGATAGTTTTCAAAGCAATTTTAGCTGCTAAAATTTCTCTTCTATTGGGAGTACAACTGCTTTTATAGTGGTCTAAGAATCTACAGAACTGACACATCTTGAAAGGATGTAGAGAGTAGGAGAATTCAATCCATATATTCACTCCATCGACTACACAGTCAGTACCAAACAGAAGGATATGAGATACTTCAATGTCTGCCATTACTTCTACATTTTTCTCATAAAAATCTCTGCCATAGGGATCCTTGAATATCAGCATATTTCCAGCCGTCTTTGTTATTCCCTCAAGAGCATTGTATCTGATGTAGTCATTTGGGACTCTTTTCATAGTGATGCTTATAAAAACTCTATCAAATTCCTCTTCTCTTATATTGATCACTCCTTCAAATGGTATTTTTATGATAGACAACATAGCTTCATGAATCAGACAAGGCTTCGGATAGTTGATGGCTAAAATGTCTGCTGCGTGATTGAAGGAGTGACAATCACCTCTTTTTTTAGGTTCCAGAATATCTTGACTTAGTTTTGAGCATCTTGATGGTTGATGTTAATATTGTAATGCCGTTTTCCAACAACACACCACTTATCATCTTGAGCTAGTTTTGGTTTTAGAGATTCTTTACTTAGAACAACAACTGGTCTTAGAGGATCATGTATAATCTGAATGGCTTGCATGGCTTCAGTTATTTCTTCTATAGGTGATGCACCGGAAGATGATGCCATGAAGTAAACTTTGAGGAAACTAAGACTAGATATACATAGCAACAACTTCTGTAGATTTAAAATAGCTTTATGCTCTCTCTTTACAAGGGTAAAGATAATATTGACTCTCCAGAGAGAAGATTTCTTAGAGTTTGAAATATATTTTGGATAGCTGATATAGAGATAGTTCTCTACGATGGTCTCATGACTGCTGACCTTCATAGTAATAAGATTCTTTGGATTCCCCTTACACGTGACACATATATGTGTATCCACCTGCTTTTGATGGAGACAAAGGATAGGTAAAGAAGTAGAAGCCAAACCGAAACATGTTAAAAGCTTTTGGTTGTATTTATTTCTCTTTGGAAAGTAGTGGGGAGTTTTGGTCAAACTGAAAGTAGATACCAAAAAGGGAATTTCTTTGTTTCCACTGTAGAAGGAAATTGGTATTATACTAGGAATAGGAGAGGCCATGTGCTTGGGGATATGATACATGACAGAATGAATATGACAACAACTTACCCATATCCCAAGGTCCAATTCCAACGGTTTTCGGTGACACTGAGAAGCTAGATCCCGGAAAAAGATGACCTCCAGAGATAGTTCAACGCCTAAAATCAAAAGGAAACCAACCGGCCAATTAGAAAGGCATATGAAAGAGCGATTCATCTGCAATGTATCAGATACCAAAAGATAAAATACAGAAAATTTATAAAATCCTTTGCCAATTTCATAAATCAAATTTAATGTTGAGATCAAATGCAAATTTGCTTGAAAGACTATAAAAAGAGGTTTGAAAACCATATCAAAAGCATAATCATAGTTCGGAGCAAAGAGAAAAACACAAGCAGGAGGTGTAGAGAGATTCAAAATGGTGAAATTCCAGAAACCAAGATATAGGTTTGTCAAGAAACCCAGATATACAGTTCCGATAATCAAAACATGGGTGCCTGCAGAGGAGATAGATATGCTAGCATACCATGATGGATTGGTTTTCCCAGTGCCTTGGCCAACATTTATAACATAAGTGGTGGGAAGACAGGAAGTTATAGAATTGGATCCCGAGGAAACTTCAATCTCCAAAGAGGCAAATAAGAAGGAGGAGGTCAAGGAAGAAACTAGACCACAAGGAATAGAAATGGAGAAGAAAGAGGGGGGAGAGGTTGGGACAACAAAATCCAAACGACAAAGGATAAATTGAAGAGTTTGCTAGTGTTTGAGTTTTACTTTTATTTTATTTGGGTTATAGAGTTTGTTGCTTTGGAGTTTTCCATTGTACTGATTGTTGTTTAGTAAAGTTGAATAGGGGAAATTGGAACTGGAGAATCCATTTTCGTGAACTTTGTGTTGTGTTTCAATTTCATGGATGTTTGATTGATTATTTCATAATGATATTTTCGGAAAATGGGTAATTTGTCCAAATATTTTTAAAATATGGTTCTAATGGACGAGTAAAAATTAGTATGGGTGAAATGGACACAAAAAAAATAGCAAGAATGAAACTGGATTCATCCTGGCTTAAACTTAAAAAGAGTGAGGATGAAACTGGATGCATTCTGATGTAAATTAAAAATAAGAAAAAATATTTGAAAATGGGTAGGATGAAACTGTTTACATCCTGGCTATTTTTACATTCTCGTCCATTTAAACAGTATCAAATTTTACATGTCTTTTTCACCCAGGAATTGTTGGTTTTGGTTTTGATCTTTTTAACCAATTTTGTGTTATATTTTCTCATTTGAGTCAAATTCCTTTCATTACTTAAAACAACCATAAATTCAAGAGATGAAATCCTCTAGATTTATTATTGGTTACAGTTCATATCAACTCAAAATCAGTTGATATGAATCAGTCAAGCTATCATCCATATAGCTCCAACAATTCTACAACAGAAAACACCCGTGTGATTTTAGATTGTAGGATCAGAATATCGCAACATCAATACTTCGCGAGAATAATAAACGACAACACCGCGAAGGAGTCGCAGGGAAGCAAAATAAATGACGTAATGGATGACGATAGCTAGAACACGAGGAAGATGTGAAAATCTGGTGAAGATTGAGAGTGTCGCGAGGACGAACACTTACACACTTCGCGAGTTATTCCCGAAAATAAAGGACAGCTTAGCTGTCATCCACTATGTAATACCCTATATAAAGGGTTGAGTAAATCTGTTGTAGGAGAGGTCCTTTTGAATTTTTAAGCAAGTTATCAAGAGAGAGAAACTTTAGAATGATTGTAATTTCCTTAATTCTGTTCTATCTTTCTTTGTAAACATTTCAAGAAAATAATCAATCAAATTCATAGTTATTCATCTTCAAGTGAGTTAATTGTGTTGAATCTAATGAGGGGTGTAGTGTAGGAAATCCTGCAACTACATATGCGCTAGAAACAGGGACTGAAACAGGATTGAAGATAAAAGATTGCAGCTAAAAATTATCCGAATCAAGAAAATGAGAGAGAAAATGTTAAATTAGATGAAATAGAGAAGTTAAAAAACAAGGAATATGATGAAAATACGGAGTACAATACAATTACAAAAGCAATGATTAATGAATTTCATGAAAACATAAGAGGAAGAATACATAAACGAGATTTTGAAGGGAAGAAGATTATAGATGGAGAGAAGACATCGTCTTTGAAAGAGTGGGAAAAGCAGAAAATAACATTCACAGCAGCAGAGGTACCTAAAGAGGGTTTAAGTCATACATCCCGTTAGTGATCACAATAAATGCACGCAAAAGTGGAAAAGAATCGGCAAAAGCAGAGGAAGAATGGGCAGTAAATAGAACCTTGGTGGATACAGGGAGTTTGGTGAGTATCATGTTTTACCATACTTATAAAAAATTAGGATATAAAGATGGAGAAATGATTTCCCCGACGTATTATATCCATGGTTTTGGTAAATCCATAACAAAACCTAAAGGAGAGATAAAATTACAAATTCTGCTCGGAGAAATTGAAACACAGGTGACATTGAGTATAGTGGATATGGAATCACCATATAATGTGTTGTTAGGGAGACCATGGGTACATGCAATTAAAGTCAGAGCGTCAACGTTTCATCAGTGTATTAAATTTCCTACGCCAACTGGAATTGGTGAAATCAGAGGGGATATTGATAAAGGAAGAATATATCATCAAATCGAAGTGAAATATTATGAAGAACAAGTGAAGAAGCGAAGAGATCGCAAGAAGATGGTAAAAGCAGCTAAGAAAGAAGAAGAGTTTAAAATTTACATGGTAAGAGCAAAAGAAGGAAAAGGGATACCTGGCACAATCTCGCAGGATAAGGAAATGAAAGGATCAACACCTATGGGAGAACCGAAAGCTAGTTATATCGCAGCAGAACAAACAAAAGAAGTGAATGTTGGAACTGAAGAAGAACCCAAGATGTTAAAAATTGGGACTAAAATGGAAGTAGATGAAGAAAGAAGAACTATTGATTTGCTGCGAGATTATAAAGATATTTTCGCGTGGGATATGGATGAAATGCCTGTATAGATCCATCTCGTGGCTTGTCATAAATTGGAAATTGACAGAAATATAAGGCCATTCAAACAAAGAATTAGAAAGATCGCAACAAAGATATCATCCTCAAATAGAAGAAGAATTGAAGAAAATGCTAGATGCAGGAATCATAAGACAAGCAAAGTATCCCGAATGGATAGCAAATATGGTTATAGTCCCAAAGAAGAAAAAAAGGGATAAGAATTTGTATAGATTTTACCGATCTAAACAAAGATTGTCCTAAAGATAGTTTCCGTTACCGGATATTCCACAATTGGTTGAAGTCATGGCAATAAAATGAAAGGATATCATCTCTTGATGGATATAAAGGTTACAATCAAATTCCTCTCGCCGAAGAAGATCAAGAACATACTGCTTTCTTTGCTCCAAGAGGATTATACTGTTATACAAAATTGCCATTTGGTTTGCGAAATGCCGGAGCAACATACCAAAGAATGGTGGAAAAGGTATTCGCGAGATGGATACACAAAACATTAGAGGTGTATGTAGATGATATGCTAATAAAAAGTAAGAAAGCAGAAGACCACGTACAAGATCTGAAAGAAATTTTTGAACAAATGAGACATTTCAACATCAAAGTAAATCCAGAAAAATGCACCTTTGGAGTTGCATCGGGAAAATTTTTAGGTTACATCGTATCAAAAGAGGGGATCCAAGTCGACCCAGAGAAAATACAAGCAGTTCGCGTTATGCCAACACCTGCGACAGTAAAAGATGTTCAGAAGTTAAATGGGTTACTAGCTTCGCTAGGAAGGTTTATCTCACGATCATCTGATAAATGCAAGCACTTTTTTAACATTCTCAAAAAGGGGTCAAAGTTTAGATGGACAGATGAGTGTGAGAAAGCTTTACAAGGAATAAAAGAACATTTAATGGATATATCAATTTTGCAAAAGGCAGAACCAGGAGAAGAATTATTGATCTATCTTGCGACGACCCCGCATGCATTAAGTGCAGTATTGCTGCGAGTGGACGCAGGGGTAGAGAAACCAATCTCTTTAG
>JAJJWW010002318.1:0-86962 GCA_023531295.1 Papaver armeniacum | reverse complement strand
TGTTCCAGCAACTTTTCGGCGAATTTTCCAACAATCTTTATTTCCAAAAAATACCTACAAACACACAAAACACCATAATAAGGACAAAAACGAGTACTAACAATACGAAACATTGAGGACAAACTAGACACATAAATGCGTCTATCAGGCATATACAAGGGAACCAGTGGTCGATAATCCTAACTCTAGGTCAACACAACTGGCATATACAAGGGTTCCAGTGGTTGACTTTATTGAATTTATTCCTTGATGCGATGGTGCAGTTTTTTTTTTTTTTTTTTTTTTCAATATCTCAATCACTCTATTTCACCCTAGCAGTGGTAACAACTTGAATCGTGAGCCCCACCTAATCACGAATGTAGTTGCAGGAAATCCCACACTACACCCCTTACTCAGTTTTGCTTGACTAATCCATTGAAAGACGTGTGATCAAGAATATTTATTAATTGATTCCATGAAATGTTTACACAGTACAATAGAATTACACTTGGAAATTAAAGCGCTCTTAAACTTTCTCTCTCTAATGACTTGCTTCACAATACAAAAAGATTCTCCCCGCCAACGAGACTCATTTGGCCCTTTATATAGGGTAATACATAGTGGTTGGACTAAGCTATCCTTTATTTTCGGGAATGTCTCGCGAAGTGTCGCAAGTGCACGAATATTCATTATCATGCGACACTTCTTAACCCTCGCCGTTTCATGTCTTCCAATTGTTTTGTTTGTCGTTATTCATCGCGTCGTTTATTTTACCTCCCTGCGACTCCCTCGCGACACCGTCGTTTATTAATCCCGCGAACCTTGTCCGTTGCGATATTATGATCCTACAACGAATACAAACATATTTTAAAGAAAACAAAATAAAAATAGAAGTGAAAAGGATTCAACGAGATATGGCGAAACTACCATGTTTTTTCTTTAATTCTAACACCTGAGCTCTGTGCTTTTATGAATAGACTCTTTAGATGTTTCCATCTAATCAGATTGGTTCCTCGACTCCTACAACCAAAATGCTTCCATCCACTTAGATTGGTTAGTGTCATCCTTAATAAGGATAAATTTCTAGGCTCCGGAGTTTATTTATTGTAACAAAAAGGTAACAAAAGTTTCTACCCCACCCCCAAACTTAAATTTAACATTGTCCTCAATGTTTCTAATTAAAGAACAGTAACAAAAATATAAGTAACATGAGAAAATAGTAAAGAGAGAAGTCGGAAAGATAGTACCTGGGTGAAGTGTAACCAAAAACCTACAAAAATAATATACAACATACAATCCGCCTCGATGGTCAATCAAGGCAAACATGGTCCTCCAGAGGGACCTCCTCAACATCACCTGTAGGAAAAGGCTTTAAAAAGGGGCTCCACCGGCGACCGTTAACCTTTGAAGAACTACTACCATCATTGTCTCAATCTCAATAGCGCCATGAGGAAAAACGATACGGACCACAAAAAGACCGGTCCACCGAGAGCGCAAATTCAGGGAATAGATGCAAAAGAGTGTCATACAAAGAACTTTTTGACACGGGAGAAAATGACTTTCGTAAAATATTCTTATCATGCACAAGTTTCATTTTGTTCTTATACTCCTTCTGCACTATCGTATGCATCTCTACGAATCTCGTCCAACTCATTGAGCTGGAGCTTTCTGTGAGCTCCTGCCTTGTCAAGTGAAAAGTTTAAGTTCTTAATAGCCCAATAGGCGCTATGCTCTAACTCGACAGGCAGGTGACATGCCTTGCCAAAAACTAAACGATAAGGTGACATTCCAATGGGTGTCTTAAACGCGATGCGGTAAGCCCATAAGGCATCGATAAGCCTCGGCGACCGGTCTTTCCTATTGGGATTAACTGTTTTCTCTAAAATACGCTTAATTTCCCTATTGGAGACCTCTGCGACCACTAGTCTCAGGTGATATGGGGTAGCTACTTTATGGGTAATACCATATTGTTTCATTAAAAGTGCAAGCGATTACATTACAAAAGTGTGAACCTCCATCACTAATTATAGCTCGCGGTGTACCAAAACGTGTAAGTATGTGCTCTTTCAAAAATTGGACTACGACCCTGTGGTCATTTGTTTTACACGAAACCGCCTCAACCCACTTAGACACATAGTCTACAACGACAAGTATGTAAATATAACCAAAAGAATTAGGAAATGGACCCATAAAATCAATGCCCCACACATCAAAGACCTCAATCACTAAAATAGGGTTCAAAGGCATCATATTTCTACGGGAAATGGTTCCTAACTTCTGGCAACGCTCACAAGAAACACAATGACTGTGGGAGTCTTTAAACAACGAAGACCAGTAAAAACCACACTGCAATATCTTAGCGGCAGTCTTCTTAGCACTAAAATGACCCCCACATGCATGTTCATGACAAAAGGAGATAATTTGAATTGGTCACTCTCGGTATACATCTCCTAATAATCTGGTCTGGACAATACTTAAACAAATAAGGATCATCCCAAAAGAAATGCTTAACCTCGGCTAAAAACCTAGAATGATCTTGCTTACCCCAATGTTGAGGCATTCGACCAGCATAAATTAAATTAGCCCAAATGAATTACTTAACGAACTTGGGCTTAGTAGCCGGGCTTAGGCTATGGTATCGAAGTAGCACTTCGGGTTTTCGGGCATGGATCCGGGCAGGATCCCGGCCCGAAAATCGGGGTGTTACAATTTGGTATCAGAGCAGCGATTAGATCCTTCGGGAACTAGTTGTTGCGCAAACAATTAACAAATCTTAATCTTGTTTCGTTAAACATGTTGTGTTTTTCTCTTTTAGGATAATATGTTTGGTTGCTATGTTATTCTAAATTTTCGGGATGAAAATTCTTTAAGTGGGTAAGGTTGTAATACCCAGTCCAATTTTTAAGGCTATTTTTGTATATTGATAAAAGGGTAATTTCATAATTTAGTATACTTAGATTATCTCAGCGAACTAGTGCTTGATCAAGGACGTCGTTAATATATTTTTACTAATTGATTAGATTTGGTTGATTTTAGCAAGAATATAATTAATTGATGGATCTTGACATGTAGCATGTTGACATTTGTGAAACTCGATATTTAATTATATTAACAAAATACAAAATCTGTTTTGCCTGAGCTTATGAATGTCTTAGGAATTTATTTTTGGAAAGTGTGTAGATATTATTAGGTGTCACTTTATAAATATAAATAAAATAATTAAGTATTGATTATATTTTTGGTAATGTTTAAATTCGTTAATTTAATGATAAGAATTATTATTGCTAGTTGTCACTTGAGCTGGAAATGAAAATAAATAGTTTTATTAATGACTCATCGCACGCCTCTATATTATTGGTTGTTGATTGAGTATATGGTAAATGTAAATAAAGAAATTTTGCTTTCCTTAGTTGTCACGGTTAGTGATTAATGAAATTTTGCATGGATTTTAAATGGAAAATTTAAACTATTTTGGTAACTTAATAATTTGTGCTCTAGCTAATTCAAATTATGAAAATAAAAATATTAATTAAATTTATTGACTTGACATGATTAAATATTGAGAATAAATGTGGAATTTATTTTAGATTTGAGAAGGAAGGAAATATATAATTTTTGAAATTATGCTTAGGTGTATGAATAGTAGATTTGGATAAATATGGAAATAACATTAATTAAGAAATTTATTTAGTGTTAGGATGGAAAAAATATCTTTGTTATTAAGCAAGATGCTTTATTATTTATAAGAAAACAAAAACAAAAGATTATTATTAGAGGTGCTATTATTTGATATTTTGGGAGAAGCCATGGAAGACGATTATGTTGTTTAGAAAACAGAAAAGTTTTGTCACTAGATAAAATAGAGAATAGTATTGGAGATGATTATTTTGGTATTGAGGACGGTGAAACATAGTGGTTATAAAGTTAATAGCTTGTATTTTCATAGCTTCTGGATCTTGCGATTTGAGGTAGGCGCAACACAATCAAAAACCTTCTTTTTATTTAAGTTTATTTTAATTAAATTTATTTTGCAAGTTTTCATTAATATATGAATGATAATCGATGTTGTGAGTATGATTATGAATGTTGGGCTGCGGTCCATAGATTGTGATTCTTAAAAAACAACTTTGATGGGATACGAGATATCCTTGGGAACGGTTTTGTTTCCCTAAACCCACGTGGGGCTCCTGGGAGGCGGCAGTTGATTGAATTTATTGTTGTTTATGGATGAGGTGTTTCCATGTGTTTGCGGTGTTGTTAATCATGTTAGATGTTTTTAAAATGAATTGAAAAATATTGCATAAAATGTTTTGTTGCTTCTTTGCCTACTGGTGTCACAACTCACGTCGTATTATGACAAAAATTCCAGATTTGATGCGTGACAAGGGAGTTGATCATCTTGGAGCCTAGAGAATGATTAGAGATGTCTAAAGTTATCATTTATGCCTAAAATTCTATTTTAAGATGTAATTAATCTTAGTTTCAATGCTGTAAAAATACTGTATGATGTTTAGTTGGCTGATCTTCATTTTAAATTATCAATATGTTTAGATATGATTATTTTTGTAATAAATGTAAAACATCTTAAGGGACATTTGATAAAATTTATAAAATTTTCTGAGTTGTATAACTATTTTTAAAATAATTCTTTATACGAGTGTTAAATCCGGAAAATATCATTTGTTTTAAATGTCTTATAAAAATCCTAATTAAGAGCTATGATATATTGGTTTTTAGATCTTAGTGTCCACATAAGAAATAATCATCTATATTTTATCTTTCTAAAATGACAGGACTCATCCAATTTTGAGTTGTGCGCGATTTAATATAATTTTTCTAAAACAGAGTGTCACAGTTTTGAATTTCTGCAGTGCTAGTCAACTACATGTTTGACCGTGGTCTTAGGAAATTAAACTTAAACTAAAAATTATGGAAAATTGACATATAATAATAATAATTTCAGTATTATATCCATATAATTATCATAAATTTTGGAACTCGTATGAATCCTGTAAACTTCTAGGAATCTACCTAGGTCTGTTTTCAGTTGTACAATTTGGTGTTGTAATAGTTACTTATTAATTAAATCATAAAACATGAACGGTATTGATATTTTTATTTGTGAACCAAAATGTGTTTTGTTTTAGGTGGCTTTAAAATTAGGCTAAATCAACGGTTAGATTTTCCTAAATTATTTTCTAAGTATTAAAACTTGCGATAAAAATATTAATTTGAGCATAAATTAAATTAGCCCAAATGAATTACTTAACGAACTTGGGCTTAGTAGCCGGGCTTAGGCTATGGTATCGAAGTAGCACTTCGGGTTTTCGGGCATGGATCCGGGCAGGATCCTGGCCCGAAAATCGGGGTGTTACAAGAAGCACGAAGAACCAAGCAGCAACGCGACAGATAGAGACAGTTCCCAAAAGCCTGGCGAATATGACAAACTGAAACAAAATCAGTCAACTGAGATCTTGCACGTGAATCATGGTTGTCCTATTCTGATGTATTGCCTATATAAGGGCTCAAAAATGATAGAGACAGAGAGATCAGTTGAGATAGATAAGCTAAGGAAGTTATCAAGAGAGAAGAGAAATAAGCCATTAGAATTTAGCCTTCATCTTGTATTTCTCCCTTGTTGTGTACAATCTCAGTTTGAATCCACTGTAAGAACAATATACATTTGATACAAGGTGTTTGAGAAGATCATATTAGTGTCAAAGTGGTGAATAATATCATTAATATTTGAGTTGATCAATATGACTTAAGATTTGTGTTATTATCATTACAAAGGGTATAGTTGTGGGATTTTCCTCAACTACAGGCTCCATTCCTCAATAGAGGGGTGAATAAAGCAATGCGTTGAGCTAATCCATGGATGAATTGTCGAGTGTAATTTACCCTGCCCACGAAGCTTTGGAGTAAATTCAAGGTACATAGAGGGGGCATGGTGGTAATATCCTGTATCTCGGATGGATCAACTTTGATCCCCTCTTCAGTCACTTGAAACCCTAGAAATTTCCTAGAGGAGACACCAAAAGCACATTTCAACTGATTCATCTTCAATTTGTACTATCTACATCTTTAGAAGACTATATCGTCAACGTAGTCTTTTACTTGTTTGTGCATCATGTTGTGGAAGATCGTGGTCATGGATCGTTGATAAGTGGCTCCTGTATTTTTCTAAGCCAAAAGGAATCACCATATAATAGAAATTTCCAATTGGAGTCCGGAATGCCGTCTTGCTAGCATCATCCTCGTACATCTTGATTTGATTGTAGCTGTTGTACTCGTCCATGAGTGAGAACATCATATGATAATTAGTTGTATCAACGAGTATATCGATGTTGGGTAGAGGAAAATCATCATTGGGACAACAGTTGTTCAGGTTCCAGAAGTTCACAAAGCATCTAATTTAACAATTCTTCTTATTGACAGGAACAACATTAGCCAGCCACGTCGGATGTTGAATGGGCTTGATGAATCCAGTAGCTCGCAGCTTTTGAGTTTCTATTTTGATTTGTTCTTCAACATCATAATGCCGAAATTTCATGGGTAGTTGCTTCACAGGTTAAGAGCCAGGGGTAATATGAAGATGATGAGTGACCAATTTGTCATCCAGACCTAGCATTAATTTCCCTGTACGTCTAAGAAAAGATACCCTGATATTCCTTTAACATATCCATCAATCATGTTCGTTATTCGAGTGATATATTTGAACTGATTGAGATGGGTCTTAGAAATTTTTTTCTGTTCCGATGTTGACCGTCTCAAGAACATCAGTTGTGGAATCAGTGCCATCTTGCAATTTCCGTGGAGGATCTTGAATTTCTTCTTTACACAACTCTTTGTTATGATAACACTCTTCTGGGTGAGGAGATCTTCCACTGGTCTTCCCTGTTAATTACTAATCTCGTCGTCGAAAGTAAATAACTTTCCCTTCTGTGTCGTAACTGGTCACAAAATCACATCCCCTCTTGGTATGAAAATAAGTTGAAACCTTAGCAGGATGACACTTGAGTGGTTTGGTATCCAAAGGTGGTTTTGGATCTTTGGTTTCCACTGTTGGCGTTGGGGATGACAATCTGTCAGTTTTCACGATTGATGCCCAACTAGGGAGTGGTGTAATGTAGATTCCGCTTGGTGGATCATGGATCCCTTCTCGATGTTCGAAAAATTTAGCATCCTAAACTGGAGTATATGGAGATGATGATGATGCAATGTAGACGATCTTACCGTTGGTGAGCCTTCATGCGTTGATGATAAGTTGATGGGGCGACTTTGTTTTAGTGGAGCCATGTGCATCCCAGTATAATGTGATAGTCAGGTTCTTTCTCAATCACATGAAATTTGACCGTTGAATGGATGTGCCCGACTCTCAGATCCAGATATGTATACCCATATGTGCTAGTCTTATTTCCCTCATAAACTGTCACCACGATTGGTTGATAGACATCATGTTTTTTTGGATTCTGGATGTTCTGAGATTCTTGAGAGGAACAATATTGGCAGCAACACCCGTGTCAATTAAAGATTAAATTCAAAATCTTTGATAGGGGTGGTCACATAAAGCTTGATTATATCCACGCCGCTATTTGGTCTTCCTCGGAGAAGGTGATGTTGTTCATTGAAGGATTATCAATCATGTATACTTCTGCGACCTCATGTGATGACTCGGTCAGCCGCACATCAACTGAGATTTGATTGAGTGCATCAAATATGTTCATATGGTAACCTTTGGAGAAATACATGAGTAAGCATAAGTTGTCGATCAAGCATGTGGCTTCTGCCTCGACTTCGAGATGTGGTGGCTGTTGGTCGAGGATGGACGCGCGATCAAGAGATCAACGGATGAAGGTTCCATGACTTCAACACCTAAGGTTCTTGTTAAATCTACCAGAAAGTTGAGTATGTTATCTATTTCCTCCTTAAGATGGTTTATATTCCTCACTTGGAACTTATCCATCAATCTTACCATTGGAGAGAAGGGGGTGGTAAAATAAGTACGTACGAACATTGCCATTTGGAAGATTCTGATTAGAATCGGGAATAGTTGAGTTTGACCTAAGACCGACGATTTTTGAAGGAGCGAACCTGCGACTGAGAGATCAATCTCCCACTGTAGTCGCTAATTTGTTCGTGGGTAAAAACAGTTTACTCCTTTTTTGGGTAAAAGTGGTGGAGGAGGCAAGTGCTTGATGAAGCGAATCATTTAAGCTTTTGAACAAATATACCGCACGAGAGTACTTTGAGTTTAAGAGACTAATCTGTAAGACTCTGGTCTAAACCAAGATATTGACCGTTCTGGATTCAATTCGGTCACAAAGAAAGAGAATGGTTTGTCTGTAGGGAAGCTGAGAATGTGTGGAGATCAATGAAGATCGATCGATTGTGAATGATGTGTTGAAGATGATTTCTCTGTGTAAGACAAGAGAATGTTTTTGTAAAAAATGCTTGACAATTGACTATCCGTTATCTTAAGTCGTGTTAAGTTGAGTTATCAAGTCATAGGTTAAGAATTCTATTTATTGCAGAAGTAGTCAGCATATTGATCTCTTGTAAGTGGTGACGGTTGAAGAAAGTGGAAGATTGTGAAAATGATGAGAAATCGTGTGTAAACCAGTTCCACTTTGCGTGGGAGACTTGGTTGATTGACCATCCACTATCCATTTTCTCATTCAACTGCTGGCACGACTTACTCACATTTTTCATTGTGGATGTATTGCACAATGCACGTGTTATAGGCCACCAAACCAAAACCCTAGTGAATATCCCGCTATGTGACATGAATTTATGTCTCATATGAAAGTATGCTTTGTAGACGTGTTTTATATGGTCAAACGTTGACCTAGTTAGACTATGAGTCTTAACTGATGAATTGAAAATAGTTCATAATTCATGGTTATGATGGATGAAGCATGAAGTGCCTACTGAGACAACAACATGCTTTGTGGACCATGGACGTTGAGTCGATGGGCACCGATGATTGTGACATATCATTGTGCTAGGCGGGCGGGAATCATAGTCGAATGACTTGGATTGATAAACATATTTTTAATGAGATTCTCTGGATCGATCATAAACCATCATGTTGATGCGTCAAGCATTTGACAAGAAGTCATATGAAGATGATCATTGTTGAATGATCATAGAAGGTTTCATCCTCGATCTGCATGTCATCAGTAAGTCGAATGACAAACAGAGAGATTATAATATTAAAAAAATTGGATGACTGATGAACCAATTAGGTGTTGGTTGATGAACCAAAAAATATTGATAGCTGGATCGGTATGACTCACTTCTTACTTGAGTATTGATAGTTGAATCAATATCGCTTTGCAGAGCAATTGATTTTTGAAACAATAAAATATTGGTAGCTGATCGAATATTAAATAATTAATTTAAATATTGGTCGTTGGATCAACATAAAATTATTGGTGTTTGAACCTGCTCAGAGTTATGCTCTGCAGAGCATTAGGTTCAAAACTCTAATATCGATGGATGCATCTACCAATCGTGAATGAGGATCGACCAATGGATGAGAGGGGACCGACCATTGGTGGTGATGGACCGACCATATGGCACCCAGGTGCTCGGTTTAGCATTCACCAAAGTCAGTTGCAGAGTATTTGATGAAAGGATGATTAATGGATGTTTAATCATGATTAAAATAATGCTTTGTTGAGAATTAGGTAGTAAAACCTAATTATGGAAGAAGGAGGACCGACCAAGGTTGTATGAACCGGCTATTGGTGGGCGTGTGACCAATTGATGGTGTATGGATGATGGTCCAAGTTGTTGGAGAGAGTTTGAACCAAATATGAAGGAGGCGAGACCGGATTTTGGAAGCCAAGGAACCTACCATGACCGGCTATAGTGGCATGCCCGTGTTGCCATGTTGTCCGCATACCATTCTTGAGAATTTTGGTCCATCGAGAATTTATTTCGATCGAAACTCTAATTTTTGCTTTAAAGACCAATATTTGAAAATATTAAAATAATATTTTATTTTATTTTTAATGGTAGAAAGTCATAATGGTTGCAGGACCACTTGCTTTGCCAACTATATGGACCATGGAATAACATTTGTAAAGATATGGAAAGAATGAGGTTTGATCAAAATAGGAAGTCCTTGAAAGAGGAAACCCAAATAACAATAAAATAACATTATAATAAATTAAATTCAAAGTTAATTACTATAATATACTCATTTTTTGTTCTTAGTTGGCATCCGAGCGACAAGCTGGGCGCCAACCCCTTTTTGAATAGCAACACCCAATTTATGGAAAATAAAACTACCTAGACCACTACCAGCATCATGACTAACTAAACAATTTTTCAAACGCTTGAAAAAACAAACGATATCTTCACCGAGCTCCCTAAGGTGGTGAACGCCAAAACTCCCAAACCATAACCATGCGAAACACATTCACTCAAATATTTAGAACGTTTGCGTGCAATTGCTTTAGAAATAGCCTTGCCTGGGATGAAAGAACGAACTCCATCACCAGTAAAAGGTGAAACACCTGTGAAAAATGAGTGGGGGACCGGACAAAACCCCATGGTTTCGAACATTGAAAGGAATACTAATTAAGTTGCTCAGTATGAGATACATGGAATATTGAGAGATCTTAACCAAGAGGCTCTAATATTTCCGTCATGTATTATTGCTTTGACGAGGTTACAGAACTACAATTCACTTCTATTGCGAACGTGAAGAAATAAATTCTCGTATGCTTCTGATGTGGTCAGAGATACATATTTTCAATGTGATTTTACGAATCTAACATTCGTCAAAAATCCATCATCAACAAGAGTATTTGCATGCATAGTGTCTGATAAATATATTAACTCAACTTTCTGTCTGAAAGTATTTGGAATTACTCTTGGTATAATCCTTTAAAAGACACAATTGTTCATAGGTATAAATTTTAAATTCTTGCAGGGTCACGCTTATTTCCAAGAGAAGCATCCAACCGCTCTAATTAATGTGTTTGTAGGAATCTTGCAACACTAAACAAAAAAAAAAGAATGGAAAAATCATCAATATTAATTTGTTGTTAAAATTAGTAGCTAGGTTGTCGAATTATGTGTTAATGTGATTTCAAGACTAGTTTCACCAGTAAACCTTGATAAGGCTTTGAATTTGAAACAATAAGTGAAGGTTCAAATCCAAAAGATACCTATCACTTATGTATTTATTTATTTATATGATGATGCTTATTTCCCAATCGTGCTTGAATTACGCTAACTTGATCCCGCTCGAGTAAGTAGGCAGTCAATTGAGTTATGCAGCTATTCTTATTTTGGAAGTTTTATACTTTACTTTATGTTTTCTTATTTTTGAAAATAGGGGGAGAATGTTGGGTATTTTCAATAATATGAATAAGATTACCCAGCTGTATATCTTTTTACCCGACAGTTTCTTAAATAAAACGACTGGACCCTGATTTGAATTCAGAACAGTTTGAACTCGAACAAAAGTGTTATTTCCCAAAAGCCACTATTGATACTGATTGGAGGTATTTGTTGGTGATGAACATGCATCTTGAACAGATGCAAGTATCATATAAATGGTGGTGTTTGTTTTCCTTTAAAAATAATCATAAAATACATCAAAAAAACTCTGATTTCTTCTCTCTAAGCGTCATCAGAATCTAATAATTGTGTGTTCTTGGTTGGGTCAAGGGAGTACAACTTTGAGTCCAATAACGTTGTTAAAGCTTCATTATATCCTGAAAACAATATTTCATTGACCTATTGTACTCGCCAATTGTTTGCGAAAGGTCGAAATGTTTGCTGAAAAGCATCGCAAGGCGTTGAAGTCGGTGTTATAACATTCTTTTCTGTTCGCTGATTTTTCATCCTCTAATACCCAGTTTTCCAAACAAATATCTTATCCATCCCTTGCTTTTTGCTCAACACTAGCTAAAGCCTAGCTAGCACAAACAAATAACAAATTCCATTGCAATTAGGATTGAAAAAGCGGGGGTCTAACAACCACACCCAATATTTCGTTCGACAATCCGAATAGATAAACTTCAATATACTTTCAAGAGAATCAACTAAACAGTCGGACTCAATCTAGAGAAAAATATATCAAAGAGTTTATATCTCAATTTCTCAATTCAATCTGCAATCAGCAAATAGGAATTTGCGAGCCTGATTGAATAAGAGAAATAACTTAAACGGTACCAAAGACCAATATTCAAGTGTCAATCAATTTATATCAACAACCAAAGGTTGTATTATCTAATTGATTGATCTTACGCACAACCTGTGATATTTCTATTATATAACAAAATATAATACGGAAAAGAAATAACACAGACACCAGAATTTTGTTAACGAGAAAAACCGCAAATGCAGAAAAACCCCGGGATCTACTCCAGCTTTGAACACCACACTGTATTATGCCGCTACAGACACTAGCCTACTACCAATGAACTTCGGACTGGAATGTAGTTGAGCCCTAATCAATCTCGCACTGATCAAGGTATAGTTGCGCTCCTTACGTCTCTGAACCCCAGCAGAATTCTACGCACTTGATTCCCTTAACTGATCTCTCCCACAACCAAGAGTTGCTACGACCCAAATTCGAAGACTTGATAAAAAAATCTGTGTCACACAGAAAAGTCTATTGGAATAGACAAATCTGTCTCCCATAGAAATACCTATGAGTTTTGTTCCGCCTTTTGATAAATCAAGGTGCACGGGAACCAATTTATAAACCGGACTTATATTCCCGAAGAACAGCCTAGTACTATCAATGACCTCACAATAATCTTAATTTTATGGTAGCGAAACAAGATATTGTGGAATCGCAAACGATGAGACGAAGATGTTTGTGACTACTTTTAATCTTACCTATCGGAGATAAATCTCAAGCAAATCTTAGCAAAGATAATACTCAATCACGATAGTATAAGTAAGATCAGAACACGCAACTACAGAGAAAATAGTTGGGTCTGGCTTCACAATCCTAATGAAGTCTTCAAGTCGTTAACCTACAGGGTTTTGTGAAAAACCTAAGGTTAAAGGAGAATCGACTCTAGTCGCAACTAGTATCACACAGGAGGTGTGGGGATTAGGTTTCCCAGTTGCTAAAGTTCTCCTTTATATAGTTTTCAAATCAGGTTTTGCAATCTAAGTTACCTTAGTAACAAAGCATTCAATATTCACCGTTAGATGAAAACCTGATTAGATTCAATCTAATATATTTCAACCGTTAGATCGAACTTAGCTTGTTATACACAAATGAAATGTACCTTCATTTAGGTTTGAGTAACCGTACCTAAACGTGTACACTATGTTGGCTCAACAGTAGTTAAGCGAAGTTAGCTATATGAACACACTCATATCAACCTTATTCATCTTAAGCACAACTAGTTCAAATGACTCAAATGAAACTAGTTATAGAGTTGTTCAATTGCTATATTCTCATAGAAGTATACAAGAATACAATTGAAGCAAAATCGGTTTGATTCACTCGAATCAATTCATGAACATTATAGCCACGGTTTGCAAAGAATGCACTCCTTATTATATAAATGTATTAGTTAATGTCACAACCGATTTTAGAACTTTAACCATTCAAGTATGCAAACGCGTACGCGTACTTAAGTAGCCGGACCAAGTTTGGTTTTCGCCAGTATGCGAACGTGTACGCATACCTCCAAACCCAGCAGAAATTCTCGGACATGAACCTTACGCCAGTACGCGTACGGGTACGTGTACTTAGGTTCCCGGACTTCACAAACCAACAGGTACACATACGGGTATGCATACTATGGTTCCCGGATATGGATTACACATATGCAAAAGTGCATACCATGTTTATAATCCAATGTTGGTAAAGTGTTGTAAACTCTATTTCAATCATTGAAACTTTCTTAGAGGATGACAATAGTCGTTTTCACACACTATTAGCGTCAAAGCAATTTTCAAGTTATTGAAATAATCATAACGAAACATTCCAAGTCTACACCAAATGATTGTATCACACAAACCATGCAAGATGTTACTCGGCGATTTTCACATGATCATCTTATGACTTTCGTCAAGAATATAAGATGAACTTGGTTGAAGCGAAAGCTTACCAACACATATTTCGAGAAATATGTAAGTGAGTTAAACTCAGCTCCGAATATCAAATGTGCATAATAGAAAACTATATAGCACTACGACTTATGTTTCAATATAGGAGATAGAGTAGAAATAGACTTTCCAAGTGATAGATGAGTTTTAGTCTCCACATACCTTTTGTTGATGAAGTTGCACAAGCTCTCCTTAGTAGTTCTTCGTCTTCAATTGATGAACGCCGTGAAGTCTAATGCTCAAATGCACAATCTATCCTAATCCTAGACATCTATAAGTAGACTAGAAATCAAGACTTATAGTTTTGATCACTAACATTGACAAACAAGCTTGAGATAGCAACGCTTACGAGTTTGACCGAGCAGTGCTCTAACAATCTCCCCCTTTGTCAATTTTAGTGACAAAAATATCAATACATGGATTACAAAATAAATAAACTTTGTAGCTTCTCATCCAAATGCTTGATCTCCTTGGTTTTTCAACATTACTCGAAATCTTCGTCACTTCCAAGTACTCTAATGATTTTAAATGTTCTCAACTTAGCATCATAGTTGTTGAAGATCCGTAGTTATAACAATGAGAAAACAGTTGCTCTCAATCATTGTTATACAGTGTCATAGTATTATTACACAACATCAAAGTTTAATTGTATCACAACTGATGCTAGTGATGTGGGAGTGGGAGCAGTGTTAATGTAGAGTAGAAGACCAATTGCCTTCTTCAGCAAAGGTTTATGCATCAGGTATCAAGCTTTATCCACTTACGAAAAAGAGTTATTGGCCATTGTACTATCTGTCACAAAGTGGAGGTCATATTTGTTGGGGTCTCATTTTAAGATTTTTACGGATCACCAAAGCCTCGGGTTCTTTATGGAGCAGAAATTGCACACTGTCCTTCAACAAAAGTGGCTCACTAAGCTCTTGGGGTATGATTACACCCTGTATTACAAGAAAGGATCGAGAGAATAGGGTGGCGGATGCTTAATCTCGAGTCGGTTGCTCTTCCTTATCGTGACAAATCCAAAATGGCTTGAAGAAGTTATAGCTAGCTATGAAGGCGACCCCATGGCATTATATTGGATTCCCAAACTTACGATCTCCCCCATGAATGCTAAAGGATATATATTATACTAACGACAATCTTAAGTTGAAGGGTAGGATTTACATTGGTCCAGTGGTAATGTTCGATGAGAAAATTAAAGCGGTTTGTTCACTCTTCGACCATCGTGAGGGCATTCGGAATGCAAGCCGGCTACCAAAGAGCGAAGACTTATTTTCATTGGCACTGGCATGAAGCGAGACTTAATGTATTTTATCCAGACTGCGACATCTCGCCAACAACATAAGGTAGAACACAAGCTACACTGCGGGGCTCCTACAACCTCTACCCTGTACATGACCAAGCACAGGAAACACCTTAGCATGGATTTCATTTCTGGGTTGCCGAAATCCAGTAGAGACGTAATTATGGTAATTGTTGATCGATTTACTAAGTATTCTCATTTTATCGCATTGAGTCACCCTTACACAGCGCAAACTATAGCAAAACTCTTCATCAACACAATCCTCAAGTTGCATGGTATTCCTGCAACCATTGTTTTAGACAGAGATGTTGTGTTTCTCAGTGGGTTTTGGCAGGTATTATTCCAGTCAGTGGGTACCTCCCTCCATTTGAGCACTGCGTATCACCCGCAGACGGACGGCCAAACGGAACGCGTAAATGCTTGTCTAGAGTCGTATTTACGTTGTATGTGTAGTTACAGACCAGTAAAGTAGGCTTCATGGTTGTCACTTGCTGAGTGGTGGTTTCACACGTCATACCACACTAGCTTGAAACTCACACTGTTCCAAGCTCTCTATGGCTACTCCCCACCGTAGTTTGGGCTATGTCACACTGGAGGCATCATCAATCCATTAGTTGAAGATTATCTGCACCAAAGAGGGATCATGACAGAAGTATTGCGCCAGAACCTCTTGATTTCTCAATATCGCATTAAACAATAGGCTGACAAGGGCAGGGTTGAGAGGTCATTTATGGTTGGTGATTGGGTATATATACGTCTTCAGCCATATAGACAAACTTCTGTCCAGCTACGCAAGAATCTCAAACTTGCAGCAAAATGTTTTGGACCTTACAAAGTTTTGGAAAGAATTGGAGTTGTTGCTTATCGACTCCAATTACCAGCTTCTTCTCGGATCCACCTCGTCTTTCATGTATCGCAGTTAAAGAAGAAGCTTGGCCAAGAACTATTACCACAGACATTGCTTCCCAACATGGACAAAGAACGTTTGTTTAAAGTCAAGCCTGTTAAAGTTTTGAATTCTCGAGTTATTGTCAAAGGCCGTCAACATATTCCACAGGTGCAGATACAATGGTCTCATACAACTGATGGTGATACTTCTTGGGAAGACACTACTTTCATCAAGTCCTCCTTCCCTAAATTCATTCTTTAGGGCAAGAATGCGCTGTAGGGGACGGCATTTGTCATGTCCCTCTCTTGCTAATAGTAGACTACCATTATGGGTGTTCCATTAGTATTTAAGTGACTGTATTTAGTTATTATATTCCCAAGCGTGTGTTTGGCTCGTGTGTTGAGAACACGCTCTTTTTAGTCTTTCTCTGTAACCCTAAACAAGTTAGAGAAATAGAATTTTTTTTGAGTTTATCTCTGCCTCTCTGAGGTTTATCCCCAATCTCTATAGCGTAGATCCTGTAGGATTGAACCCCTAATTTGCTGTTTGTAGTGTAGATCACTACAATTAACCGTATTCATCTTTCTCATAACTAGTTCAAATGACTTATAAGAACTAGTTGAAGAGTTGTTCAATTGCTTAGGTCTTTATTTATAGACACAATTGAAACAAAATCGGTTTGATTCATTTGAATCAATTCATTAACAATATACCCACGGTTTGCAAAGATTGCATTCCTTATAATTTATTATTTTAAGTTCATGAACTACCGATTTGAGAAATAACCAGCTTGGGTACGCGTACGGGTATGCGTACCTTAGCTACCGGATTTGAGTTTACAAACTCATCATAAATTTTAGGTTCGAAAACTACCGTGGGTACGCGTACCTAAGGTGACTGGTTTACTAGTTTGCAAACTACAAACTCAGTAGAATTTTTCGGTTGGAAACTTCCGCCAGTATGCGTACGTACGCGTACCCAACCTGTCTCCTTTACCAATACCGCATGCACACATATGCACGCACTTGGTTTCCGGTAAATGGATTTATACACTAATGTGCGAACACACTATATATGATTATATCCATAGATGGTAATCTCAACTCTACATTTCAATCATTGAAACATTCTTCTATAATGTTATAACAATCGTTATTCACGACTATCGTCATCAAAGCTATTTTCAAGATTGAAACGTCATCATGACTTTCTTCACGGGTAAAGATGAAATGTGGTTAAAGCGAAAGCTTACCAACACATATTTCGAGAAAAAGATAGGCGAGTAAACTCGACTCGAAATAGCAAATGTGTATGTATGAAAACTATCATACTTATACGCCTATTGTCTCAAGAGTAGGAGATAGAATATACTTTTGAGTGATAGATGAGTTCAAGTCTCCACATACCTTTTAGTCGGATGAATTTCCACTGGTTCCTCGAGTAGTTCTTCATTTTTGTAAGATAATCGCCATGGAGTCTGGAGATCAACTATACTTAACTATCATACACCGAGACTTAGTCATAAGTAAACTAGAAATCAAGACATATAGTTTTGATCACTAATATTGACAAACATGCTTGAGATAGCAACGCATGCGAGTTTGACCGAGCAATGCTCTAACAGATCCCACTAATTTTCGTACCTTTGTCAATTTTTATTGACAAAAAGGGGGAGAATTAATGTGTAGTTCACACTACATATACATATGGTTCACGGATCATTATGTAAGGGGGAGTGGTTTTCATTGTGAGATGAAGTATTGACTAAGGGGGAGTGATACATATCACCATAGTATTGTTTGTCAAAGTTGTGATACAATTGAACTTTGATGATGTGTAATGATACTATGACACTGTATAACAATGATTCAGAGCAACTGTTTTCTCATTGTTATTGCTACGGATCTTCAACAACTATGATGCTGAGTTGAACACATTTGGAATCATTGTAGTACTTGAAAGTGACGAAGATTTCGAGTAATGTTGAAGAACCAAGGAAATCAAGCATTTGGATGAGAAGCTACAAAGTTTATTTATTTTGTAATCCATATGTATTGATAGTTTTGTCACTAAAATTGACAAAGGGGGAGATCGTTAGAGCACTGCTCGGTCGAACTCGCAAGCGTTATTATCTCAAGCTTGTTTGTCAATGTTAGTGATCAAAACTATAAGTCTTGATTTCTAGTCTACTTATAGTAATGTCTCGGACTAGAATAGATTGTGTAGTTGAGCATTAGACTTCACCGCATTCATCAATAAAAGACGAAGAACTACTAAAGAGATCTTGTGGAACTTCATCAACAAAAGGTATGTGGAGACCAAAACTCATCTATCACGTGGAAAGTTTATTTCTACTCTATCTCCTATATTGAGACATAAGTTGTAGTGCTATATAGTTGTCGATTATACACATTTGAGATTTCGAGCTGAGATTAACTCGCTTACATATTTCTCGAAATATGTGTTGGTAAGCTTTCGCTTCAACATGGTTCATCTTATATTCTTGAAGAAAGTCAAAAGATGAACATGTAAAAATCGTCGAGTAACATCTTACATGGTTTGTGTGATACAATCATTTGGTGTAGACTTGGAATGTTTCGTTATGATTATTTCGATAACTTGAAAATTGCTTTGATGCTAATAGTGTGTGAAAACGGCTATTGTCATCCTCTAAGAAAGTTTCAATGATTGAAATAAGAGTTTAGAACTATTGGATTATAAACATAGTGTGCATTCTTGCATGTATATGATCCATGACCGGAACTAAAGTATGCATACCCATATGCATACTTGTAGTTGTGAAATTCCGTGTACTAAGTACACATACCTGTAAGCATACTTGCTTGAGGTATAGGTCCGGGAATTTCTGCTGGGTTTTGGAAGTGTACTAAGGTATGCGTACACGTTCGCATACTAGCGAACCCATACTCATACCGCCTACTTAAGTATGCGTACACGTTTGCATACTTGAGTGCTTAAAGTTCTAAAATGGGTTTGTTCATGAACTAATACATTTATATATTAAGGAATGTATTCTTTACAAACCGTGGCTATAATGTTCATGAATTGATTCGAGTGAATCAAACCGATTTTGCTTCAATTGTGTTCTTGTATACTTCTATGAGAATATAGCAATTGAACAACTCTTAAACTAGTTTCATTTGAGTCATTTGAACTAGTTATGGTTAAGATGAATAAGGTTGATATGAGAGTGTTCATATAGCTAACCTCGGTTAACTACTGTTGAGCCAACATGGTTGAAAAGACGAGGGTACCCAAAAATACCACAATTTTAAACTTTTCCACCTATAAGTCCTCTTACCGAAAGTAATTGTCTATGGACTGAGTCGAGACAATAAAACAAATCGGTATTCACACTTTGTGTGATCGTCTATGGATACGAGATCGAGCCAATACAACAATCAAAGTGTGATTACTTGATAATAGGTTCAGACTTAACCAAACTCTATATGATCACTATCAAGTAATACAGAGTTAACGTTTGTGTAATTTACTTTAAATTATAATAACAACAATTATAATTGTGGAAAACAAAAGTAAATGACACAACAAGATTTTGTTAACGAGGAAACCGCAAATGCAGAAAAACCCCGGGACCTAGTCTAGAATTGAATACTCTCAGAATTAAGCCGCTATAAAAAATCAAACCAACTTCGTATAGTTGAGACCAAGCAACTAAACCTATAGTTCACCTAGTTTCTTCAGTATCCCCGCGCTTCCGACATTCAATAAATGCACGCACTGGAACAATTCCTTTGGTTCGTATTCCAAACACTAAAGGAACAACAAATCTTTTCGGTAACAACTCTTTTCAATCTCAGTGATATGAGTTAGACAAAGGCTTTTCTGTTTAATCCAATAAACTCCTTTGTCGGGTTTAGATCAATCTATCCAACAACTACCAAAGTAGAAGAGTTTAGATGCAATCAATAATAAGATCTGATCAAGATGCTAAATACTGATGCCGATCTACGCAACTAATCAATCAAATCTATCAAAGATAAACCGATTATAGTTGGATCCCAGCCGATTAAGTTTTGTGCACACAAAGATTATGAACCCAAATCAGAAATCTTCTTCGTCTTCAAATCTTCTTAAATCTTTAATAAACACTTACACACAACAACTTGAATCTCTTGTGATCAATCACACATAGAACGGAGTCTGTTAACAATGGATTGTCACAATATGTCTTTAGATCTACAAACAGTTCTAAAGATCCCGTCGATACTTCGATCTAGTTTGAGTGAATCTTATATCAGAAGAGAAGATTCTCAAGAATAAACAAGCTAGGTGCAATCAAAGTTCAAAAACCGCTAGTCAATCAAATCAAATCGAAAACTAATAATACTTCAATTATCTAGTTTCCCACCAATGGTACTCGTAAAGCTTCTTGATCCCAAAGAAGTCTTTAAACGAGCGGTCGTAAGAGATTTCGCCTAATTAGGGTACTTTCCTCTCCGAATAGACGGCTCCACTAGTAACAACACAACAAGGTAGTTTTGCTGGCTCTTAGGATAGTTTGATTGAAATGCAAACTTGGGTATTTATAGACCAAGGAAGTTTGGACACCAAGGAATTTCCAAAACCAAAATATTCTTAAGATATGCAATATATTTCCAAATCGGTTTTCATAATTCCTAGAAATGCTCTGTCCAAAATTAACCGAAATCCTACTAGAAAATCTCAAATTAGTAAATGCACATTACCAATTTTTATTTTCCAGAGAAATGCATTTTAATTTCTGGTAATTAAAAGCATATAAAATTAACAACCTTAATGTTGATGGTGTTTTTTTAGTTCGGGGTCAAAACTGTAAAATCCTATATTTAATGCGCTATCACCCTGTAAGGGATAAAGCAATTTGAAAAATGATGAGTGACAAAACCTCCTCTGTAGTTGCAGGAAATCCCACACTACACCCCTCACTAGAATTTGCTCAATTAACACATTTGAAGATGATTAATTATATACTTTCATTGATAATCTTCTCGGAATGTTTACAAGGATAGATATATCAGATCTAAAGAAATTACAATCACTCTAGATTTTCTCTCTCCTCAGGACTTGCTTAACAATTCAAAAAGAACTCTCTCCACAACAGACTAATTCAACCCTTTATATAGGGTAATACACAGTGGATGACAGCTAAGTTTCCCTTTATTTCGGGAATAACTCGCGAAGTGTCGCGAGTGTTATAAACGTTTTTCCTTGCGACACTCTAAATATTACCAAGTCTTCACACTTTTCTCACGTTATGGTTTTCGTCATCTATTGCGTCATTTATATTTCTTACTGTGCGACGCCTTCGCAATGTAGTTGTTTATTACTCTCGCAAAGTATTGATGTCGCGATATTCTGCTCCTACATCTTGCCTCTTCTCATGTCTTCTATGCGAAGAAGAGAATGTCATGAGAACCAATATTTTAAAGTGCCGCAACTGCTCATCTTTATCTCGCGATTGTTCATTTTTACTCGTTTTATTTATGTACGGAATTCATTCTGGGTGTTTCTTCTTCCACTCTTTTCTTGACACGTCTCTTTCAACCGTTTATTCTTGACCATTCACGTCCCATCTCGCATTAAATGCATTTGTTTTCTCGAGGATTCTCTTCTCTATATATAGTTTTCTCGTCTTTCCCTTTTTCTCTTTTATTTTCTTTCTGCAACTTTCCTTCAGCTTCTTTCCTCTGTAATTTGCGTTTCTGCTACTGTAAATCCTTTTTTCCTTCTCTTGATTTTTACTTCCCCCTTCATTCCCATATTTTAACAATGGCTTCGCTTGGCCGTACATACGCACCTCTTTTCAATGATGTTCAAAAGAAGTTACAAGAAAAGGGTTTCACTTTATCAACCATTCCTGATCAAGAATCTTCATCTATACTTTCTACAAAATTGTTTTCTGATCATCAATGTGATGATCATAAAATCATAGTCTCGCTAGGTCAACTCCTCGCAGGACTTCCCATTCCTCTATATAATCCCGAGATACCATTATTCTACGAAATCCTTGCTCACGAAAAGTTCTCGCGAGCTGTTTATCGATTAAGTGGCGATGCATCCGTTTAATGCTTGAATTCGCAAATCGTGGCGCGCTGTAAAGGATCTTTATATCCTGCTCTTGTTAGAGATCCTAAATTTGTAGATTTGGAGATAATTCTTGAGAAGTATCTTGTAGAAAGCTTCTTTGCGAATTATGCGGTAATAAACATGAGAAATGATAAATCTCATTGGGGCGCTCGTTTGAAGAAAAAGATAATGTGGATCTTTGATAAACTTCTCATGCAAGATATTGATTGGCATTCGGGCAATAATAGTACTCCTCGTCATTCCAACGATGAGAAATGGTGGGTTGTTCCTTTATTTTTGAGTGGACCTTACATCGCGAGGTTCACATGTTCTTCTGCACACCTCGCGAATTACCATCCTTGGGAGTTTAAGTGGTCTCGAGAAGGCAAAAGAGGTATATTTCCTTTTTTCAATTTCGCTTTGCGTCATTTTCTTCCTTTTTTACTTATTAAACTTTTTTTCGAAAAAATTTTAGATTGCGAGAATGAGAAAGAAGTATAAGGAAGATCCAAAGGCGAGTACCACTGCGATACTCCGATCACTCACGGATGAAGTAAGAAACATTTTCTTTTGTTATTTTAAAAAATATTGTTGCCTCTGTTTCTTATCTTCATACGTGTGCGAAGGTTGATGTTGAAGAAGGTTTGAAGGCTGCTAAGGTTAAAGGCAAGGGTAAAATCATTTCTCGCAAGAATAAATCTTCTGGTCCATCTTCTAAAAACGGAAACTCCAATCTCCTTCTCATTCTAATTCCCAAACCAGCGAGAACAACTGACGAAGATGATAATGAGATTAGTACTCCTTCTGCGAAGGAAAATCATTCAATCACCTCTGCTATGGCGCGATTATATCTGGTATCTTCTCCGATTCTATGCAAGGATTAGGCGATGATCATTTAAGCGCAACTTGCAAAGCTCTCGAATATTTGCGATGCCCCGCTATTAGAGGATAATGAATCTTTTCGCGGAGTTTCCGAATATTGACTTCCGGCCACTTGAATGCTCTCAATGCCTTGGTATATTCATATTCCTTTGTTTCTCTAACTTCTATTATAAGCTTTATCTTAACAATTTCTTTATTTTCCTTTATAGTCTGGGAGAGCTTCCTTTGTTGTTGCCTCGGATCTCGAGAAAAGACGCGACAACCTTGAAAGAAAAATCTCAACTTAAAGAGAAGATCCGAGAACTAGAAATCGAGGTTGCGATGTCTCGCAAGAAAGATGAAAGAATTCAACAATTGGAAACTGAATCTGCTTCTCAGAAGACTAAGATGTCTACTCTTCAAAGCGCAAACCAGCAACTTTATGGTATAAAACTTTTACTCTTCAAGTCGTTTTTACTTTGTCAGCTTCTATTCTTTGCACTGATTTATTATTTACGTGGACATATATAATCTCTCTGAAGAAGCCATTCTTCTCCATTCATTTCCGAGCCTATGGATAATGATGTTCTTCTCACCCATCTCAACGAGTCTTTAAGTAACTCATCAAACAAAATTGATTCCCTTTCATTAAATGAACTTCGAACCAAATGTCGCCTCTTAGAGATTGAGCATAGAGCTAGTTTAGGTTTAGCCAACCGATTTAAACAAATGTATCTTGATTCCCATAGAAAAATCGAGCTTCAAAGGAAGAAAATTAGTGGCCTTATAGATGAGAAAGACCGTACTGCTAATAAGGGTGCACAGGCATTAGCAACATTTCAAAAATCTCTTCTCGAAGTACAAATTGAACGAGATGAATCCCTTCGTCAGAATGCCATACTTATGGAGCGAGAAGAGCAAGTTCGTTCGCTTCTTGTTATAAATAATGGTGATGAGTTCGCTTGGGCTGCGAAGGTTCTAGATAATGCCGGGAATAATTTAGGTGTTGATGTTAGTCTTCATACAGAGCATCTTTGCCTTGGTTAAAGATATGATATCGACGAGAGAAGGTTGTTTATTATACTTTCTTGCTCTTTACCTCTGTAGTCTTGTTATAGTGTTGTTAATTCATTATCATATGTTTTGCGAGAATCGAGAAGAGATTTCAAACAAGGATTGAAGAACTTGAGTCTAAAAAGGGAACTCGCGAGAAGGCCTTTCTCTTCGCAATAACAAGTATTCTAAGTTGAAGAAACAAGTGCAAGCTACGGTGGCGAATTTCAACAATAATCTTTGTTCGTTTTTTCGCAATCAAACTATTGAAATGGTTTGCATTGATCACCGCATTCCTCTTAGTTCATATTCTTGTCTTTGCGATGTTATTCCTGAGGATACGCCTTTCTCGGATGTCTCTGATAGTGAAGCTAGCGAAGAAGAAGATTACGCGAAAAGAATGATGGAATTCGAAGAATCGACCAAGAAGAAGAATCCTCAAAGAAATAACTTCTTTTTCTTCTTTAAGCTTCTTGTAATATATATATACTCTTTCAATCTTCTTGGATTGTCAAATATGAATTCACTCTTCGTTTTCTTTACTTGCGCGTATTCGTCAAGCAATTCTTCTTTATAATTCAAATTGACCATCATACATAAATCCATCATGTGGAAATGAATAACAAGATTTTATCCTATTCATTCCCATACTTGCCTCTCATTATTCATTTTCAAATGAGTGATTTGACCAATTATATCTGAGTAATGAAACCTCGACTTCATCCTTTATTATTTGTAACTCTATGATGGAACATAATCGTTTTTCGCAAGCTTACTCGCTTCCTTAATTTTATGTATGTCTATATCTTTAATTATGTTGAAGTTCATCATTGCGACAAGATCGCGAGGATGTCTTCACAAATGAAGAAATCCATTGATCTTACCTTAACATTTTTGTGTGGTCTTATTTTGCCTTCCTAATTAAAGGTCTTATTTCGCCACCCCTCGTTGCGACAAAATCGCAGGACGTCTTTACATTTTCATGTAATGACCCATTGACCTTGTCTTATCATTTGTTGAGTATTTTTGCCTCTGCAGGATATTTTTCTGCGACAATATGATAGGCCTAAATACTCTTGTGAGTGTAAGATCCCATGACATTGCCGTCTTTGCGACGAAATCGCAGGACGTTTTTGCATTTTCATGCAAAAACCCATTGATCTCGCCTTATCCTTGCGTCAGTATTATTGCCTCTACAGGATCATTGCACAAATATGACAAGCCTAAATTTCCTTGCGAAAACAAAGTCTCATGACATTTGCGTCTTTTGACACTTATCGGCTCCCTAATGGAGGGTGCCGCCCTTATCTTCTCCCCGGTTGCCCCTTCAAGGAGGCGTACATCGGCCATACAAGACTAGCTCCTCCCATCCGGTCTTAACAACAACCGGTTGTTTTCGCACCTCTTATCCCTTATACCTATATGGCTTATGGTTACGAGGCGCACCCTAAGTGGAGTTTTCTTGGGCCGAGTGCGGCATATACCAAGACTTGCCAAGAATGGCCGAGACACTTCAAATGCCCCGGCACTCTTGGCTCAACCGTGTACCCGGCGCCTTGAGCATACACCGACTCCTTGGAAAAGACCCTCGGGCGTCCAACCGAGGTATAACCTTATATATATAGTTGGAAATCCAAGGTATCTCCCCGGATAGGCTTTCATGGACCCCAAATCTCCATGACTCGGGTTCCGGGGAGTGGTGTAACCTTTCCCACCCGAGCCATGTCAAGAGATACCCCCTTATATGACGCACTTTAGGTCTTACATTTGCCTCTTGCGAAATATTATTCGCGAACTAAGGTGTACGCCATAAAGGTTCGTCCCATTCACTCACTCTTTAATTTTTGTTAATTCATTCAATCATTCATTTTGTTTGCGAAACTATCACACAATCTTACATTGTTTAATCATCATTTTTTTTTTTTAATCAAATTGTCATACATTCTTAATGGCGAGATCCTCGCATATTTCTTCTTCAATTATTGTTGCTTCCTCTTACTCTGAACAATCTTTTGTTATTGCTTTTTGATGATTATTCACTTCTTACACTTTTTGCTCCTGCTACTCTCTGCCTCTGCATCATTCAAAATAAATTTTTAGCTTTCGATCCAACTTCTATTATGAATGTTTCTTTCCCCTTTGATGGTGGTGGCGGCAATTGTTGAACTTTCTCTTCACTTTTTAGAAAGTGATTCAGCTTCCCTTGATCAATCATTCTAAGGATGATTCTTTTTATGTTCTGCGAGTCATTTGTCGGATGTCCATGAAAACGGTGGTAAGAGCGAGAATTCGTGACTTCATCACTTGGTGGTGGTTCATTCCCCATGTTCCATGGTGCAGGTATATTTTCCATCAGGAGTATAGCTTCCCAGATTTTTTCCACACTAGCATTCAGTGGTGGCATCTTGATTTCTTCCCATACTACCCTATGACGTCGCTGACCTCCATGATAATTCTGTTTTTGACTTCCATAAGTTTCTTGCGAGTGATCAAGTCTCTGAATTTTGTTATTTCCGCCACGGTTGTAGTAATTTTTTTTTCTTTCAAACTCTTCTTGATCTTGGCTTCCCATGGCAACTAACTTTGGCTGTCCACCATCTACCACTCTCTCTTGTTGCCCTTGCGAGTACTATAGCTGTGTATTAACTTTTGGGTAGCAAACTCGCATTCGCACATTTGAACTTGTATTCGCAATCGGTGCGACTCCACCTCATTTTGCCTTTCTTCCAAATCAATATATTCCTCTTGCAATTCTCATGACTCAGTCATCGTGATTGTATTCTTGACTCTAAAAATTTGAATATATAGCAGATTGGTTGCGAACATAGCGTTTATAAATGATAAAATGAGATATCTTTCATCTACTCTTCCAGCCATCTCGCTACACATCGTCTTCCATCTCACGAGTTAGGTGTCTTAAACTTTCGCCAACCCTTTGTTTTAGCCCAAATACATCTTCAATTCTGGTCGCGAGGAGTTGTTACTTATGTAGGCCCCCAAGAATATAGCTTGTAGATGGTTGAATGACGTGATGGTGTTTCTTGATAAACCTTCAAACCACTTGATGCTTCTCTGTTAAACTTGATGCGAAATATTTGCACAATATAGCGTCATGACTTTCCCATTGTAACATACATCTTACATACGCTTTGATGTGTTGTATTGCGCAAGTTGTTCCATCAAAAATCTTTGGTTAACGCGGGTAAATTGCATTTTGGGGGTATCCAACCTAACTGCACCTCTAAAGTAAAGGGGTTTTTTTGCAGCTTCCTCGATTGCCTCATCCAATTGTCTTCTTCCTCCACCTCCTCTACTATTCAACATTCCTCTCATCTCCGCCAACTCTCTTAAAATTTGTTCATTTACCTCGGTGTTCGGATTCATTGGTCTTTTTAGCTCTGTTTCTCTCCTTACCGTTCACGTCTATCTTGATTTTCTTGTTCAGCATTCTCTTCTCTTCTTTCTCTGCGACTTTCTCCTTCATCTCGTTCGCGAATGTGCACACCATTGTATCTATCGTTTTCTTTTCTTGGTTGTCTACCAATTCTCCTTTGTACTCTTTCATATTCTTCGTTGATATTTCCATTGTTGCGATTTGGCTCGCGCCTTCTTTCTCGATTGTCATGATTGTTCTGCGAACTGCTTCTTCCAATTCTGTTCCTCCATTTACTGCTCTCAATCTTTCCCTCTCGCTTGAGATAAACGTGCTTGTTCAATATAATGTTTTTCAATGTCATCTTCAATTTCCTTTTGTTTCCTTCGTGTCTCTCTCCTAAGTAGTATTCTTCTTCCTTCTTCCCCGATTTTCTTCATTAATTGGATCATTACGCCCTTGACGTTGCCTATTTTCTTGATTTCCGTCATTTTGACCATTACGTAGATCTTCGGGACGTGGAATATAACGATCTTCTACCACTTCTCTTCCTTCACGACCTCCTTCGCGAACTTAATTCCCTTTCCAAATTTTCTTCATTAACATTTTCTGCAGGTAGTGTTTCTGCGAAGATTCTTGATCTGATATTATTTCTCGATCTTCTATTTTGCAGCCTCCTATTTTCCATCCTTAATTCGTGGTTTTGCCTCATTAAATTTGCGTGTTCTTCTGCTTCTAGACGTCTTTCTTCATGTATTTTTTGTCTCAACGTTTCTAATGCTACAATTTCTTCATTTCTATGAGCTGTTTCTCCCATTTCTTCTCGATTTCTCTCATCTTGTCCATTATTCATCAGTTGTTGCACTTCTTCTCTCTCTTCCATAGAATCCGATCTCCATGTATGCACGCTCACTCTATCATAATCTATTACTCTATTGATCTTGGTTGAATTGGTGGTTGAATTGGTGATTGAATTTGACCTTCTTCTCTATCTCTTGCATTTATTCTTGATGGTTCACCTACTTCATTTCTCCTTTCTCCAACTAATCTCCCACTTCTCCTTACAATCGTTGGTTGTTACGATGCATTCTTCCTTCTAGCCATTTCTCAATTTTAGTAAATTGTTGAGAATTTTCGAAATTTCTTTCTTGTTACACTTGATTCTTCCAATTCACAAGGTTGATCTTCTACTCAGTCCCTGTTTCTAGCGCATATGTAGTTGCAGGAAATCCCACACTACACCCCTCACTAGAATTTGCTCAATTAACACATTTGAAGATGATTAATTATATACTTTCATTGATAATCTTCTCGGAATGTTTACAAGGATAGATATATCAGATCTAAAGAAATTACAATCACTCTAGATTTTCTCTCTCCTCATGACTTGCTTAAGTGTCCTTTATTTTCGGGAATAACTCGCGAAGTGTCGCGAGTGTTATAAACGTTTTTCCTTGCGACACTCCTAAATCTTACCAAGTCTTCACACTTTTCTCACGTTATGGTTTTCGTCATCTATTGCGTCATTTATATTTCTTACCTGCGACGCCTTCGCAATGTAGTTGTTTATTACTCTCGCAAAGTATTGATGTCGCGATATTCTGCTCCTACATCCTCGCTGATTGAGCAATTCAATATATACATGAAATTCACTCAGAATGGTGCGCGTATTAGCAATCCCAAATATTCTGTGAATTATATTTTGCCAGCATTACCAACTAATGCGTAACTTGCCTAGTATTTGTATATGCTATTTTCCAAGCCGAACTCTCATTATTGACATGACATGACGATTAAGTGTTCACTCTCAGCAGAGTAGCATGAATCTCCCGAAGTGCCAGTATTGAGATCTGCATGAAAATACTCACACTGGCTACATCACTCTCTGACAAAGAGATTTTCGTATCGACGCACTTTTAATTAAGAATAGCTCGATCGAACATGTTTAAATTCCTTAAGAGAAATCTAGACTATCCATATCAATCTCAAAATGATCACGGCCACACAATTTGGCCGCGCAATTCAACAAGCCTAGCCAAGCCCTGACAGAAATAAGCAATCATCGCGATGACCTTCAGCGGGCCCACTAATACCCCGACCGATCGGACTTCATCTAACATGTTTCAACGTCATCGAACGCCAACCCCTAAAATGGGTGTTCGTGTTGTTCGAATGAAAGCTCGAACGAGCTAAGACCGTTAAAAAGGGTCTTAAATACATCATGACCGTCCAACTTTGCCAGCCTTGTTGGACGACTAAGATCTTCCCTGGAATGATCAAAGAGGCGCCACCATGCACATTGGCAGCCCAACTCTCACCTTGCCCGATCGATTTGCTCGCGGCAAGCATATAGAGCGCTAAATCGTTTGCCTTAACTAGAGCAAACACGCTAATTCAAAACCTTAAATTTTAGGTTGCGGGAGTATGCTACTGTCGCAAACCGATCACGTCCATCCAACTGAGCCAGCCTAGTTGGACGGCTTGGATCGCATCTCGAGCGATCAAAGAGGTGCCAACGTGTTCACTGTTGGCCCAACTCCTTCCTTGGTCGATCGACCTGTCCATGACAAAACCAGAGCGTATCAAATCACTTGTCTAAAGTAGAGTGAACACGCTGTTTTGAAAACCCTAAAATTGCGTTTGCGGCAACGCCCTACTGTTGCAAACCGATCACAACCATCCATCTTCGCTGGCCTAGTTGAAAGGCTTATATTTAATTTTCTGGCGGCCCCGAAGATGTCAACGCGATCACTATCGGCCCACCTTTACAGGTTACCGACCGGCCTGCTCGATCTAACAACCGATGCCTCGAATCGCTCACCCAAAGAGGGATGGCCGCACGGCCCTTAAACCCTAAATTGCATCAACGACAATATACAACTGCCACAATTCGATCACGACCATCCAACTTCGCCAGCCTAGTTGGATGGTGTAGATTTATTTTTAGAAAACTAGTAAAGTAGCATTGTGATCACCGGCCATTCCCCCTCCACAGGGAATGATCGACCAAGAGACAGCTCGACGTAGGGTTCTCAAACGATTACCCAAAGTTGGTCGGTCGTCTTTGATTTTAAGGCACGCTCAATCCGTGGACTGATTTGATCGAGCTCAAAACGACGATGCTTCTAACACATCGATTATCTTTAGCTTCTTATTCGAAAGTGATGCTTTACATACATCGATTATAAGTAACGCCTTATAAATATCGGTTTTGCAAATACTTCATTATTTGGCCTAAAAGCACTACGTGCTGATTTCAGCGGCAAGTCTCACGACTTGACCCATTCACTCGAGACATCGAACATGTCACAAACTGGGGGATACTTACTGGGGTATTGGTCTGGCGGTTTACGGCGTGCAATGCGCCCATTATGAGAACGTGTCAGGAAAGGATGGACGGTTGACAATGATGTGAGTAGTGGACGAAGATGTGACCGCGTGATGATCACCACTTCTTACACGGCCCTACTACTCCACTACTTAAACTTCCTCCACTTCCTACGAGATCAGGGTTGCGCTCAAATGACTTGTATAAATAGGTTTTCAACCTATTTCAACAGAGAACACAAGTGTCATTAACACAAGTGGCCAGAAACTATTTTCTGATACACAAGTCATAAACAGCCATACATTCATTCTGATCTCAAACACCTTCTTCGTTTCCCTCCCTAAGATCAACCCTTCTCCTTCACCTTGTGACTGGATTGAGTCTGGAACGACCATTTCTTGGTTTAGGCCAGAGTCTTACAGATTGATCTCTCGAATCTAAAAGTACTCCCGTGCAGTGAATTTGTTTAGGGTTTAAATTTGTTTCTCATCAACACACCCAAATTTACCAAAACCGCAGAATCAGTTTTTACCCCCAAAAAACTGGCGACTACAGTGGGAGATTAATCTCTCGGTTGCAAAATAAATCTTCAGTTTCATTTCAGTTATATCAAATTCAAGATGGTAGATCCGAGGTGCGGATCGACGACAAATACCGATGTTCTTGTGCGCCGACAACACCCACAGGATCAACGTTGTTGTCGGTGACACCAATATGCCACCTACCAACATGATCAACACATCTCGTGGCACTAAATCCTCAACCACCAACACCAGCGGCGCATGAAGCATTCCCTTAGGTGTGACACCTCCAATCACCAGAGCCAGGGCCACTGCCGCCTCCCCCAATGTTTCTTCGAGCGTAACGCCCCCGGCTGTTACTAGAGCTACTACCACTCCCCCATCAGGACGAGAGACTGGGGGAACCAGAGGAGGCCGACCCCCTATCACCATTGTCGATTTGATGGAAAGACAAGAAGTTCTCTCTAAGGCCCAGACAGACATGGCTTCAACTCAGAAAGAGGTACTCACTTTCCTCAAGACACTAACGGAACGATTACCGCAAGATCCACGTCAGCCCATGGAACCAATAAGGAGTACCTTCAACGCCCTTGGCGCAAGCACTTCAATAGGGATTCATAGATGAGGAAGTTCGTGTTGCTCCTGAGCGCTCCAGAGAAAGGAATCAGCCATCCAATTTCATCACGCATGAAGATCTAGAACGACTTCTCCAAAATCGAGGCAAGGAGAACCCGGTAGACCTGCACCAGCATCAACCTCCGTATTCTCCTGATGTGCAAAGAGTTCCTCTCCCGAGAGGATACTCTTCCCCTCAGTTTTCCCTTTATGATGGTACTGGTAAAGCTCGTGAACACATTTCTCATTTTTTGGAATCTTTGGGAGAGCACGAATACAACCACATCCTTCGCCTGAAAGAGTTCTCAAAGTCGCTTACTGGAAGAGCGTACACCTGGTACAACAACATCGCACCAAACATCATATCAAACTGGTGTGAGATGGTCACTGCTTTCTACAAAAAGTATTTTTTCGTGTCTGAGCAGATCACCTTCTCAGACTTGGGAAGAATGTTTCAACGAAACAATGAGCATCCAAATGATTGTGTCAAAAGATTCAGGATTCAAGCACTGGATTGTCACCATCCAAACGTGACTGAACAAAAGTTGTTGGAGTCATACATTAACGGTATGGTTCCCATCTATCGTGCTTTACTAGAAAACTTACGTTTCCATACATTCTCTGAACTCCATGAAGGCGCAGCGGTCGGCTCTGACAGTACCGGCATTGTTGGAGAGAACTAGACCGGCCAGGGGTGAAGAAGCATGCGAAACCCGAGGAAACAGGCGCCTTATCAACAAGCAATACAACACTGGTCCCTCTGTAAGCGTGGTAGGTGAATGAGGGAAAATAAAATATCCAGCAACGGAGCAACAACCCAAACGCGCAACGCCGACGCAGATGACTCCATCCCGGAAAGCCGCGACTAAGACTCCTGAAGCTGGAGATCTTTGCTCAGAGACTTCCCATTTCCAATAGACGAGGTCATTGAACTCTTGGAAGCATGGATCCAAGATGACGCGATCAAGATACCTCCTCTTAGGCGTCCGCCGATCTGAAGAAGAAATGACGAATCCCAAATATTATCGTTATCACAGATTTGTCAATCACCCAACCAGGGACTGCAACAAGTTGAAGCACATTTTCAAAGAGAATGTGGATGCTGGAGAACTTCAATTGGGAAATGAAGGAGTCCACAGAGACCCTCTTCCTGTCAGGAGCTGCATGAATTCTGGGGACTCTGTCCACAAGACTCTGCAGTCTATGATGGAACATTTATGTGAAATTCTATATTTCTCTAAGGTGCAGCGTCAAGACATGTTTGGGGCTCTCAACTGTGTCGTGTCAGGCAAGCGTATGTTTCCAGTTAAGGAAGCCGCTCCTGAACCGCAATCCTTCACAAAGCGAGTCATGGCGGGGACTCATAACCATCGCTCGTTTGAAGGATGTTGAGTTTGACAACGCGCTGATTGATATAGTATCTGATTTTAATATTGTCACTGTAAAGGCCCTGAAAGCTGCAAAGATTTCGAAACAGGAAGCTGTTCATTACCCAACCATAATTAAAAATTCCGAAGGAGAGTCTAGAGACGCTTATGGGTACATCGACCTCGAAATCAAGATAGGAGATGCTCTAACACGCAGTAAGTTTCATATTGTGAAAGATTAACCGAACTATGATATGATTCTGGGATGCTCGTGGGTGCATAACAACAAAGCAAAGCTAGGGGTGTGTCCTTTGCCAGTGTCTATACCTGAAAGGATTACCAACAAGCCGTCAAACCCCAAAAATTATCTATTGCCGTATCGACAACTTTCCGGTGTGACGCAATTACCCGAAGAGAGCCCATCCGCATACATTAGAAGATTCCGAACCCAAGTAAGTCTTATTGAACAACCTTTTTTGCAATTAGTCACTCCTCCTTCCGCTGAGTCTCGGGGACTCGCTCCAATCAACAACCAAACCGTCACTAGGAGATGTGAATGGGATGCTGGTTCTTTCAAATGCTTTGTTAAAAGTTTAAAAGTTGTCTCAGTCAAAGACGGCGAGTCCTAGGATCAAACGGTTGTACAACACCCAAACCTGTTTCAAATTGGAGATTTGGTAATGAAGGCGACCGTGTTTCAAGTTGGAGATGTGACAATAAAGGTGACCGATCAGTCTGATTCGCCTACAGAAAGGGAAGATAAGCCATAAATGGTGGCAGACATAATCAAGCTCATCAATGCTGACAAACTGGAGGGCGTGAAAATCCACTCGCGATGGCTCAAACCTTTCAATACCTAAAACGCTTTGCTACCTTTTCCTCCAGCATTCTCTTTAGTATTTCCTCCAGCAATTTCCCATTTCATGAAATATTTGTAATTCCTCCAAAATGATTGCACTGCTTGCATTCATAATTAGGGTTTCAATTTGTCAGTTAATCAAAGTATTATTTCCTTTTAATATCTTTACTCCTGAATCATGACACAAAGTCTTGAACAAGCCTAAAACCCTCACCAGTACCCATCAATTCAAACCATAAAGAAACATCCCATATCTTTCGAGAAACATTAAAGGAGTACACGCAGAAATAAAAGAGGCAAAGGATTTGTATAATTATTAGGGCAAGTGTAATATGAAGAGCGTTTCACTCCAACAAATCGGCTTCTCCATCATAACGTGATTAGGAGGATTGCAGCACATAGCAGACAGGTTAGTGGTCAATCTATGATTTCCATTATTGCATCCCCTTCGTTATTCTTAGGGTTACATGCAATCATCATGAAGACAATACACAGTCACATAAGAACGTATCATCACTTATGAATGCCGCATTCTCTTTGGCTGGACAACGGAATGGATAGATTCGTCACAGTTGGGGTCTCAAGGTAACGTGAACAAAAGCACCATTGTTTAAATAAACCTAAACTCAGTCACCACTGAGTATAAAAAGAAATGCCTACAAACTGTGAAGGAGCGTTCATCTACAAAAAAAAAAAAGATAGAGGATAATAGAAGGAAAGTCTAGTCATCAGTGAGATCAGCAGTGTCTTCACCGGAGCCATCATTGGAAACTGCTTCAACACTTTCATCACAAGCCACTGCATCCTCTCTAGAGACCGCCTCGACTTCCCTTTCTGATGCCGTTTCAACACCTCCCTCAACAACTGCTTCAATATTCCCTCCAAGAGATGCGCAGACATCATCCTTGGAAGCTGTTTCAACATCTTCTCCGGATGCCGCTACCGTGATCTCCTCAGCATCCACTTCAGTGTTCCCTCTGATGGTTGCTTCAATACCCTCCACGGAAGCTACTTCAACATCTCCCTCAGGAACTGCCCCAACAGCCTTCTGAGGATGCTCCGGTTCGTCCATGTCAGAATCGAGGATGGTGATTATGTTACGGACAGGGTAATCATGTTTGTTTTCACTGGAAGGCCGCTCATGCTCGATTCTTCTCCACTTTAGCCGAGCTGCAAACCTTTCAGCTCCTGCGCTCGGCGGCTGACACGCTTCGTCGCGCCTCAATTCTTCCTCCATGGCGACTGAAGCCAAGAAATCTTGAACACGCTCTCGAACGAGACGTAGGTGCAGAGCCAACTTCACGAAATGGAGGATCTATTTTGGCCATCACCTCCTCGAACGCACTTTTGATCTTGGGTTAAATCGACTTCAAAGATTTTTTTCGGAGAAGTAAAGAAGTAATCATCACCAGCGAGATCCCATCATATGCTGCAAAAGGCATTATTATATATAAAAAAATCAATCATCATCAATTAAAAATCAAATTACATGATGAACGTGAAACAATACCTGGAACAAAGAAGAAAAGCGATTCTGCGAAGGGAGAAAGGCTTTGGCGTCTTCTTTATATTCCACAAATCAACAAAATCCCAAGAAGAAAAGGAGTCTCTACCCGCTACTTATAAAGGCTCCAGATACAGGATAACAATCAAATAGATACTCATCTATGTGAAGATAACTGATGTGTGCCGAAGGGAAACGTATCTCGCTCAAGAGACGAGCCAGGATCTATCTATCCTGTTAATGTATGCTAAAACTCTTCTTGTGAATTTTTTACTGTCACCATCTAGTGCTTACCCCGCAATAGCATCACTATTACATGCTAAGCGGGGGACTTAATGTTGATGGTGGTTTTTTAGTTCGAGAGTCAAAGCGCAAAATCCACATATTTAATGCGCTATCACCCTACAAGGGATAAAGCCATTTGAAAAATGATGAGTGCAAAAACCTCCTCGCTGATTGAGCAATTCAATATATACATGAAATTCACTCAGAATGGTGCGCGTATTAGCAATCCCAAATATTATGTGAATTCTATTTTGCCAGCATTACCAACTAATGCATAACTTGCCTAGTATTTGTATATGCTATGTTCCCAGCCGAACTCTCATTATTGACATGACATGACGATTAAGTGTTCACTCTCAGTAGAGTAGCATGAATCTCCCGAAGTGCCAGTATTGAGATATGCATGAAAATACTCACACAGGCTACATCACTCTATGACAAAGAGATTTTCATATCGACGCACTTTTAATTAAAAATAGCTCGATCGAACATGTTTAAATTCCTTAAGGGAAATCTAGACTATCCATATCAGTCTCAAAATAATAACGGCCACACAATTTGGCCGCGCAATTCAACAAGCCTAGCCAAGCCCTGACAGAAATAAGCAATCATCGCGATGACCTTCAGCGTGCCCACTAATACCCCGACCGGTCAGACTTCATCTAACATGTTTCAACGTCATCGAACGCCAACCCCTAAAATGGGTGTTCGCGATGTTCGAAAGAAAGCTCGAACTAGCTTAGACCGTTAAAAAGGGTCTTAAATACATCATGACCGTCCAACTTTGCCAGCCTTGTTGGACGACTAGGATCTTCCCTGGAATGATCAAAGAGGCGCCAGCATGCACATTGGCGGCCCAACTCTCCCCTTGCCCGATCCATTTGCTCTCGGCAAGCCTATAGAGCGCTAAATCGTTTTCCTGAACTCGAGAAAACACGCTAATTCAAAACCTTAAATTTTAGGTTGCGGCAGTATGCTACTGTCGCAAACCGATCACGTCCATACAACTTAGCCAGCCTAGTTGGACGGCTTGGATCGCATCTCGAGCGATCAAAGAGTTGCCAACGTGTTCACTGTTGGCCCAACTCCTTCCTTGGTCTATCGACCCGTACATGACAAAACCGGAGCGTATCAAATCACTTGTCTAAAGTAGGGTGAACGCGCTATTTTGAAAACCCTAAAATTGCGTTTGCGGCAACGCCCTCTTTATCATGAACCGATCACAACCATCCATCTTCGCTGGCCTAGTTGAAAGACTTAGATTTAATTTTAGGCGGCCCCGAAAGATGTCAACGCGATCCTTTGTCGGCCCACCTTTACACGTGGCCAGACCGGCTGCTCGAGCTACCAACGATGCCTCAAATCGCTCACCCAAAGAGGGATGGCCGCACGGCCCTTAAACCCTAAATTGCATCAACGATAATATAGAACTGCCACAAATCGATCACGACCATCCAACTTCGCCAGCCTAGTTGGATGGCGTAGATTTATTTTTAGAAAACTAGTAAATTAGCATTGTGATCACCGGCCATTCCCCCTCTCCATAGGGAGTGATCGACCAAGAGACAGCTCGACAGTAAGGTTCTCAAATGATCACCCAAAGTTGGCCGATCGTGCTACTTTTAAGACGCTCAATCCGTGACTGATTCGATCGAGATCAAAAACATGCTTCTAACACATCGATTATCTTTAGCTGCTTATTCGAAAGCGATGCTTTACATACATCGATTATAAGCAATGCCTTCTAAATATCGGTTTTGTAAATAATTCATTATTTGGCCTAAAAGCACTACGTGCTGATTCAGCGGCAAGTCCCACGACTTGACCTATTCACTCGAGACATCGAACATGTCACAAACTGGGGGATACTTACTGGGGTATTGGTCTGGCAGTTTACGGCGTGCGGCGTGCAATGCGCCCATTATGAGAACGCGTCAGGAAAGGATGGACGGTTGACAATGATGTGAGTAGTGGACGAAGATGTGACCACGTGATGATCACCACTTCTTACACGGACCCACTACTCCACTACTTAAACTTCCTACGAGATCAGGGTTGCGCTCAAATGACTTGTATAAATAGGTTTTCAACCTATTTCAACAGAGAACACAAGTGTCATCAACACAAGTAGCCAGAAACCATTTTCTGATACACAAGTCATAAACAACCATACCTTCATTCTATCTCAAACACCTTCTTCGCTTCCCTCCCTAAGATCAACCCTTCTCCTTCACCTTGTGACCGAATTGAGTCTGGAACAACCATTTCTTGGTTTAGGCCAGAGTCTTACAGATTGATCTCTCAAATCTAAAAGTACTCCATGCAGTGCATTTGTTTAGGGTTTGAATTCGTTTCTCATCAACACACCCAAATTTACCAAAAACCGCAGAATCAGTTTTTACCCCAAAACACTTAATTAAAAGATTCTCAACTTATTTCGGTACGGGATTTCCTTGAGTTATTAAGGAATATCTTTGAACAATAAAAGATAAGAGTTACTGAACATGTTCAAAGTATGTCGACATCTAATTTCTTTGTAAATCATCTTTCATATTTACAATCATGGAACCGATTATACCACACTTCCAAACAAGTTTAGAACTGGTTCATCTGATTTCCAAGAACTATGTGATTGATCAAATCAACACACTAATCATGGGTTTACAGTTCTACCAAACACAAGGATCGGTTGTACCTTAATATGGTTAATGGGACTGGTTACTGATAGGTGTCTAGAACACCTAATTTACTATCTAGTAGTCACGCTTTCTTTGCTATTTTTCTTGTGGATTATGTACTTTACGCGTATTTTTGAGTTATTAGGTACTCTGGAGTCGCACGGAGGAAAAGAAGAAGAAATTATCCAATTTGAGCAAAAAGGGCGAAATTGTCATCTCACGGGCAAGTGATATATGGAGCTGACCCAAGGTTAAGGGACAACTCTCTTTGGAGAAGTATTAAAAGACAGCTAGCAAATGTTAAGGGGCCGCCAATTTCAGGTAGCCCTTATCAAGGTATTTGGACACTGGGTATAACCCTACTCCCATGACCCCTTATCTCGCGGACACAGGTGGTCAGTATCCACTTTCATTTTCTTACACCAGCCTTAGAATTCAGTGAGAAATCATTTCTCATTATTCGACCTGAAAATCGAGAGAGAGATTGGAATCACCTGAGAGTTGCAGATGTTATGAAATTCAGGAGGAATTGGACGGAAGAATTCATGGGTTTGTGGCTGTGGATTGAGTTGATTTACTTCTGAATCCAAGATGATGGAAGATGGGTTAGGGTTTGATTCAACAGAGGATTAGAAGATGTTGTTGGTGGAGATTTGGGTTTGTTGCGGCTTATTTGCTATTGAAGAAATCAGATCGATTAAGAAAGAAGCCGATGTTATAAGGGGAAGATACGGAGATGAAACTCGGTGGAATTGGTCGTGGGTGTTCTTTGTGAAGAAAAGGGGTTTTGAGATGAAATAGAAGAACGAGATTAAAGCAAATCAGGGTGCTGGTAGTGAAGGATTGAAAAATTGTTCCATGGGTTTGCTTCTGATCTAGGAACTAGGGTTTCTGTGGTGATTTTGGTTTGAATCTGACATTGAAGAAGAAGATGATTGAGATTAAACTGGTTTTGAAGCTGGGTTGGTAATGAACAATTTGTTGTTTCAGGTGGGTTGTAAGAAACAGGGAAGAGGATTGATGGGTTATCTGTGGTGAATTTGAGAGATGGTGATAGCTGAATAGATGTATGTCTAGGTTTTTGCAGCTGTAGGTGGTGGATTGGAATTGCAGGGAATTGCAGGGATTGCAGAAATGGTGGTGAGATGATGTTGTAGAGAACAACACAGTGAGAATAAATGTTGATGTTGCAGTGTAGTTTGAGCTGTGGAATTGGAAGTGAGTTGCAGACTTGTTGTGTAGCTGAGCTGAAACTGCAGGTGGTAGTGGATCTGATGTAAGATGGCAGAGGCTCATGGCATTGGGGTCAAGATGGTAGTTGAAGCCGCACAAGAACACGTTTTGCAAGTGACAGGGCGGCTCTAGTGCTTTGGTCTTTGTGCATGAAATTGCAGATCGAGATAGTTCCGATTATGGAACCGGTAATTCAAAGAAGGCTGTGATCAGCGCAGTAACGCTGCTGCTTCACATATGAATCTGGTAGTGTTAGTCTGTAGGGAACTGCAGTGGCTATAGTTGCAGGTGACTTTGAGCTGACAAGGGTGTAGTTGCAGGAAATCCCACACTACACCCCTCACTATATCTTGATAATAATTTCTAGATCTAAACTTATTAATCATCTAAATTTCAAATATAAGTGCTAGAAATTTAAATAGACACATAAGATTTTTACGTGGTTCGATCAATGTGATCTACATCCACGATTCTTCACTATGATTGTTGAAGTTACATTTGAATTACATTGAGAATCTCCATTAATGGATATTTTCTAGAGCTCTAGATCTAATTATTTGGGGGAGAAGATGATAAAGAAAATAAAGTTTCTCTCTAAAAATATCTCTCTCTAAAATAATTTCTCCCTTTCCTAAAATAATATCTCTCTCTTAAAAATGTCTCTCCCCTTTCTCTCTCCTGCTCTCCTCTTTATATAGTATTTACATAGTGGATGACAGCTCATGTACAACTAATATTTCCTTTAATTTCGGATTTACCTTGCGACATCCTCGCAAGAGTATAAATGTTGAATCTCGCAGACGCTTTAATTCTCGCAAGATCTTTGCACTTTCTTCATGTTTATATCATCGCCATCTATTACGCCATCTCTGAAATCACTTTGCGACGGTTTCGCGACGTTGTTGATGAAGATTCCGCAAGTGTGTTGTTGTTGCGATATTTGGATCCTACATCTTGCCTCTTTTTTCTTGAATATTGCTTGAAGAGCGATTTTTAAGAAAAAATCTGTTGTTGTAGTAGTCTTTGATCTTTATTGATGAAGGAACTAGCGAAAGAATACTGGACTTGAAAAGTACGTACTTGCCTCTATTCTTTTGCGAAGTTCCGAAGCTTTGTGAAATAAATAAGAAATACCATCCCGAAGTATATGAAATATGAAGTATCCTTGAAGAAGTATAAGAAGTACTTAATCCTCTAAATATAAGAAGTATTGTGAATCCATTATGCGAAACTCTCGCTCCATGTTCTTTGCCTCATGCTATGTTCTATTCTTTCGCGAAGTTCCGAAACTTTGCGAAGTGGATAAGAAGTATTAATCCTTGAAGTATAAGAAGTAGTGCCTCTGTTCATGCGAAGTTATTATTCCATTTTTGGTGAGGATTCTTGTTGTTCATTGGTGAATATCTTCTTTGGAAGTGATTCTTGCCGAGAAGATAAAGAACATAAAATGTTTTCTTGGTTATCCATAGTTGCCTCTGTTCTTTATCTATGAGGGTATAATCATTGAAAAAGTGTTGAATGAGCGAGTTATTTCTTCATTCTTATCTTGCCTCTGTCTCATGCTTTGTTCTCATGCGATAGTATAATCTCTTCAAGTTGCTTATAATTGTGAAAAATAATTTGGCAAAATAACAATATTCTCGCGAAATTCGAATAATTCACGAAACTCTGAATAACTCTGCGAATTTTTGTAAAATACTTGTGCAAATATAATGCTTATGTAATGATTACGTTATGAAATGTGTATGCGATGTTTATGCCATGAAATGCTTATGCGATGCTTTCATGATGCGAGTATAATGCTTGTATGATGAGAATGCTTATCTACCGCAATGGATAGCTAATGTTTGTGTTACTTAGCTCATTTTGCCGCTCTAAAATTGATGTAGCTTTAAATCGATTTCATTCTTCGTTTCCCTGATTTTGTCTCTAGTATATGCATTTCTCTTTGCGTATTTGTTGTTCCTCACGAGTTCTTTTGCTTGTTCTTCATTTTTCTTATTCCTGCACTATTAGTATCGCATAATAATATGATCATAATATCAAATACGTGGCATTTGCATTGCCTCGATCTCATTGTCATGTATATGTTCGCAAGCTTATCATTTAATCATTTTCTCAAGCTCACAAGCTTATCATGTAATCTTTTTTGCGACTAGATCGCAGGACGTCTTTACATTTTCATGTAATGACCCATTGATCTTGCCTTATCATTTATTCTGTGTGGTCTTATTTTGCCTTCCTAGTTAAAGGTCTTATTTTGCCACCCCTCATTATTGCGACAATATGACAGGCCTAAATATTCTCGCGAACATAAAGCCCCATGACATTGCCGTCTTGCGACAAAATCGCAGGACGTCGTTACACTTTCATGTAAAGACCCATTGATCTTGTCTTATCATTTCTTTAGTATTTTTGCCTCTGCAGGATGATCGCACAAATATGACAAGCCTAAATTTTCTTGCGAAAATAGAGCCTCATGACATTTGCGTCTGTTTTGACACTCTCCCTAATGGAGGGTATCGCCCTTATCATCTCCCTGGTTGCCCCTTCAAGGAGGCGTACATCGGCCATACAAGACTAGCTCCTCCCATCCGGTCTTAACAACAGCGGTTGTTTTCGCAGCCTCTTATCCCTTATACCTATATGGCTTATGGTTACGAGGCCGCACCCTAAGTGGAGTTTTCTTGGGCCGAGTGCGGCATGTGCCAAGACTTGTCAAGAGTGGTAAGGAAGTTCCATGCTCCCCGCACTCTTGACTCAACCGTGTACCTCGGCGCCTTGGTCATACGGCTCCTCCTTGGAAGAGACCCTCGGTCGTCCAACCGGTATAACCTTATATAGTTGGAAATTCAAGGTATCTCTCCCGGATGGATGTTATTATCCCCAATCTCCATGACTCGGGTTCCGGGAGCGGTGTAACCTTTTCCCTGAGCCAGGTTAAGAGATACCTCCTTATATGACGCACTTTAGGTCTTACATTTGCCTCTTACGAAATATCATTCGCGAACTAGGGTGTACGCCATAAAGGTTCGTCCCATTCACTCACTCATTCATTTTTGTCAATTCATTCAATCATTCATTCTCACAATATCATATCATTTGAAGTAAAGTAAATATTCAAGAGAAATATATAAATTAATCTGCGAGATTTTTCTCGAATCTTTGAAATCTTTAAGATCTTTGTAATTTAGAAATCTTTGAAATCTTTGTAATTCTTTATAATTTTGAAATCTTTGAGATCTTGAAATCTTTGTAATTTTTTTTTTTTTTTTTTTTTTTTTTTTATCAAATAAAAAAAGTTTTATTTTTTGTAAAAGTAAAATGTTCAAATAAAGTGGTACTTAGCTTTTGTGGTTTGCTGTTGTTGTTGTCTCTTGCGAAGTATATGATTTGCTTGCGAAGCTATCATCCTTGTCGCACAAAATATAATTATCTCGCAGCAAAAAGAAGTGTGAGAAATAAGATTTGAACCCTTGACCTGCATCTTGCATATTCTCGCACCATACCAACTGTTCTAACCCTCTCTTGCGAAATTAATTTGCGAGATAGTCATCAACTTTCTTCTTTGAGAAATAAGCAAAGTCCTTGCGAAATTTCGCATAACAAAAATAAATATGCGAGAAGCAAGAATTGATCCCGCGACCTTCTGCTTGCATTCATGCCTCCTAACCAACTGTGCTAGCATTGCCTTTGCGAAGTGTTTCTGCGAAATAATCACTTACTTTCTTCTTGCGAGATACTGTTGCGAAAAATCCATGCGAAAAATACATGTTTGTTGGGATTTGAACTCGCGACCATGAACTCATTAATTTCGCAGGGACCAAGCAGTCGCCTCTTGCTTGCGAGATAATGAAACGGCCTTGCGAGATTATCCATTTTTTCCCCTCTTTGCAAAGCAAAAAATTATTTGCGAGGAGGGAGATTCGAACCCGTGACCTTAAGCTCCTCATGTTCGCTCGTGACCAATTGTGCTATCCCTCTTGTGCGAACGGATCGCAGAATGCTAATACATGATTTACATTCACCCTTTGATACTCAAGGAAAAAGTTGACAAAAATTCTATGCGAAGGGGAAGACTCGAACCCGCGACCTTATGTTTATACTCTTCGCCGATTTACCAATTGTGCTAGCTGTTGTTTGTGAAAGAAACACACAATACTATAACTTTATTCACTTCTTCGCTCTCGGAAGTTCAAAAATATGTAAAAGGTGGGATTCGAACTCGCAACCCCAAGCTTGTTCTCTTCGCAAACGACCATCCGGGCTACTTGCTTTGCTTGCGAAGGAAACACACAATGCTATAGCTTTATTCCATTTTTCCCCTCTTAAAAGTTCAAAAATATTTGAAAAAATATGAGTATGTGGCGAGATTTGATCTTGCGACATCAAGCTTCTTCGCTCCCACTCAAACCATCGTCATGCGAGCTTCTTTTTGTGATAAAATTCACAGCGTTTTGTTCTTATCCTTTTCTTCGTTCTTCCTTTATTTCCTTCAACAATTTTCCTTTTGATTTTTCTCCTGAACACGAAATTCTTTCATTCAAACTTTAATTTTCTTCCTTGAATTTCACCACAGCAACTAATTTTTTCTCTTCTTCTTTTCATGTCTTTAAATTACTGATGATGTTTACTCCCTGAAAGTGTGATTTCTTCCATAAAACTTCCATTTTTGAACCTAAATTTTATAGATCTAAATAAAAAGTATGAACAGTAACTAATTTTCATGGAAATTTCTCTTAAAGTTTATAGATCCAATTGAATTCATCACCAACAGTAGCCGTTTTTTCTAAACTTTCTTGAACCAACAAGATTAGGTCCCTGTTTCTAGCGCATATGTAGTTGCGGGAAATCCCACACTACACCCCTCACTATATCTTGATAATAATTTCTAGATCTAAACTTATTAATCATCTAAATTTCAAATATAAGTGCTAGAAATTTAAATAGACACATAAGATTTTTACGTGGTTCGATCAATGTGATCTACATCCACGATTCTTCACTATGATTGTTGAAGTTACATTTGAATTACATTGAGAATATCCATTAATGGATATTTTCTAGAGCTCTAGATCTAATTATTTGGGGGAGAAGATGATAAAGAAAATAAAGTTTCTCTCTAAAAATATCTCTCTCTAAAATAATTTCTCCCTCTCCTAAAATAATATCTCTCTCTTAAAAATGTCTCTCCCCTCTCTCTCTCCTGCTCTCCTCTTTATATAGTATTTACATAGTGGATGACAGCTCATGTACAACTAATATTTCCTTTAATTTCGGATTTACCTTGCGACATCCTCGCAAGAGTATAAATGTTGAATCTCGCAGACGCTTTAATTCTCGCAAGATCTTCGCACTTTCTTCATGTTTATATCATCGCCATCTATTACGCCATCTCTGAAATCACTTTGCGATGGTTTCGCGACGTTGTTGATGAAGATTCCGCAAGTGTGTTGTTGTTGCGATATTTGGATCCTACAAAGGGAATGGATAGTGGTGAATGTATGGCTGTGGATGAATGATGCAGCCGGTGCTTGTATGCCGCAGAGATGGAGCTGTATGAGGTTGAGCACACCGGTGGTAGTTGTTGGATGAATGGAATTTGATGCGGCGAGAGAATGGGAATTCATGGCAAGAAGACAATGGAGACTGGGTTGAATACAAGCGATGATACAAAGCTATTACGGGAATGAATGTGTGTGGAGTTGGCACGAGATGCAAACTGTGAGTTGCGGTTAGGTTGCGAAATTGCGATTACGGTGATACTGCAATATGGAGTCGGTATTCGATATCTGTGAGAAGCTGAGAAGAATGAGAAGAGGAATTCTGAGGGTCAGTGATGAGCTGAGGGATTGCAGGAATGAGATGCAGTGTAACAGGTTAGAGGAGCTGGAAAATAAGAGAGTTGCAAGAGAGCCATCATGGTCGGAAGAGCATTGGTGAAGCACAATGATAGTGCAACACGAGTTTGGCTTTGTGCAATGGCACGGCCAAGTTAACTCGGTCGGCTGAATCGACTCCACCACGACTCGGAGTCGACTCGAGATGAGTCATCGACAGTGACTCGGTGCTTGACCGAGTTGACCCGTCGATTTGACCCGTTGACTCACCGATCCGGTGGCCAAGGTGGACTTTGCTTAGTCACTGAGATATTTTCCGGCGACCCTTCCGCCAAGTTCCGGCCCACAATACCAGATTTCCGCGACCACTTTTGGGACATATTTTCTACATGGGTTTTTCTCTCTTATGGGCTTGGTGGATTCTCATCTAATGGACTTTGAAGACTAGACCTAATTTTAGAAGTTGGAGAAAAGCTATAAAAGGAAAGTCTTCTACAACATATCGGATATCTTATTTTTCTTGGAACTTTTGGAGAGCCGGTTTTGTTTACGCTTCTAGGGTTTGCTTTTGTTCATCTTTTTCTTTTCAATTATTATTATTATGAACTCCATAGCTATGAGTAGCTAAACACATATTATTGGTTATGGGATAAAGTTGATTTCCAACATGTTATTTGATTCAATGAATTAGTTTTGTCTCAATATTTTATTGTTTGTGATTCATAATTAATAGTGTTACATGATTTGATAGTTTGTTTGGTTGAGTCCGGAATCAATCCGATTTACATTCATCTCTAGAGCTATATTAGGGTTTTCAATACGAAAAAGTTGTTTATCCCTGATTCTAAGTAGCATAATTGTGGGTAGTGCTTGTAGTGATATATCCTACTAGTCACAAGTGAATCATAACTTTTGTTAAAACGTTTAGTGCTTTTACACATTCGTTTGCATTGATTAGTCTTATTCCATAGAACTTATTGCTTTTAGGGAGTTAAATCCAATTGTGCTTTTACACTTTAGGTTGCTTTATAGGAAGAATTCACATATGCATCTTTTAATGTGGTTGTGATGAAATCAGGGAATTAACGGGTTATACTTGCGATCAAGGTATCCTAGGACTATTAGTAGATGAGAGATTAAAATACCAATTCTAATCATTGATGAAAATACATGTTTGTGAATGATATTATCCCGTGACCAATATCTTCTCCTTATTGATTATTCCAACTATTTGCTTTGCTCTATTTTGTTTTCACTTTAGTATTTCGCTTAAACAACAAACATTCCCCCTTGGTTACCTTAGAAAACCGAAAATTACATAACAACAATTGCCTCTCTGTGGATACGAACTCTTCCTTACCTTGTGCTTCATTTAAATTTAGTGAGTAAGAAAGTGAAATTACTTTTGACGGATTGACAACCGACCAAATTTTGGCGCCGCTGCCGGGGAGGCATACGGCTTGTTATTGAGTTTTTAGTTTCTTTTTACAATTTCTGCTTTTATCTTTGCTTTTCGGTTCTTGTCTTGTTTCTCACTTGTTTGGGAGAATTGTTTTCAGGTACCTGATCCCTGGCTTCTAAAGATTGGAATTATCCAAGGTGCGGGATAGCTACTCGAAGAGGCACAATACTCCAACCAAGTCAAGACGCAACAGAAAATATAGAGTTAGACGAACCACAAGTTGGAGAACAATCGTAGACGAACCACAAGTTGAAGAAGAAGGAGCAATGGGTGATGCAAATCGTTCACTCAAGGACTTGGGTTCTCATAGGCTTGATACACAACATGGGTGTATTCAAACGAACTCTACTTTTGAGATAAAGCCGGGGTTGCTTAGAGAATTACCAAAATTCCATGGCATGGTGAATGAAGATCCAAACAAACATCTTATGGACTTCCACACCATTGTCACGGCTATGCTTCCAGCGAATGTTGAGGCGGATGGTGCAATGTTGAAAGTTTTCCGTTTCTCTTTAATGGATAGTGCTAAGGATTGGTTGTACTATTTACCTCCCGGAAGTGTCACAACATGGAATGGGTTGAAGAAACTCTTTTTGGAGAGATATTTTCCTGCATCATAGGCTACTCAAATTCGCAAAGAAATTTGTGGGATGAAGCAAAACGTGGGAGAATCCTTATATGAATGTTGGGAACGATACAAGAGATTGGTTGCAAGCTGCCCTCACCACCAATTCAGTGACGCTATGATCATCCAATACTTCTATGAAGGACTCCAATCAAGTGATAGGAATCTTATTGACGCTGCGGGTGGTGGTGCACTAGTTAGCAAGACGGTGGCACAAGCTAGAGAGTTGATTGAAAACATGGCGGCGAACTCACAACAATTCTTGAGTCGTGGTTCGGATGTGATTCTAAGAAAAGTGAATGAAGTGAGCGAGGTTGAGGAACTTCGTCAACAATTGGGTAACATGTCGGCAATGATGCAATAAGTTGCAGCCGCGGTGATACCAAGTTCTTCTCAAACTTATGAGGACGAGCAAGCTAATGCGATCTTTCCAAATCAACAAAGACGGTATGATCCCTACTCAAACACTTACAATCCGGGATGGAGAGATCACCCCAATTTTAGCTATGCCAACAAGCAAGGAGCGGTTCAACAACCTACCTTCAACTTTTCAAGTGGATTTCAACCTCAACAACAACAATTCCAGTAGAGACAACAATTTCAAAGAACCACAAGCACAACAATCAATGCAAAATCAAGGTTCCGATATTGATTCAAAGCTTCAAACAATGATGCAAGGTATTTCTACCATGTTTAAAGAGAGTCAACAAGAAACTAAGAGTGCTATCAAGGAGTTGCAAACACAAATGGGCTCCATGGCTATTGAGTTGAACCAATTGAAGGCACAAAATAGTGGGAAACTCCCTTCTCAACCTATTAACCCAAAAGAGGGTGTCAATGCTATTACATTAGAAGTGGTACACAACTTGTGCAACCCGAAATTACTGATTCGGGCAAGGTGGAAACACCCAAGGAACCTGTTTTGGAGGAGAATAATGAGGATACTCCCCAAACTTCTCGAGGTACCTATTCCTAACTCTAAAACTCCTATTTTCTACTTATGTTCCTCCTTTACCTTTTCCTCAGATTTGCAAGTTCTAAGAAGGCGGAACTCGAAAAGGAGATTTTAGACGTTCTTAAAAAGATCCATGTGAACATACCACTCATTGATGCTATCAAGCAAGTTCCAAAGTATGCAAAGGTGTTGAAGGACTTGTGTACCAACAAACAAAGGCTCAAAGGTAATGAAGTGCTTAGTGTGGGGGAGAATGCTTCGGCAATCTTACAACACAAACTCCCACTTAAGTGCAAGGATCCCGGTAGTTTTGACATTCCCGTCACAATTGGTAACACAAAGTTTAACAAAGCTATGTTGGATTTAGGTGCATCCGTTAATGTTATGCCTGCGTCAATGTATAATTCACTTGATCTTGGTCCTCTCAAAAAGGCTGAAATTGTATTGCAATTAGACGATCGCTCTAATGTCTACCCAATGGGTATTGTTGAGGATGTTCTTGTGCAGGTTAATCAACTTGTATTTCCAGCTGACTTTTGTGTGTTAGAGATGGATGAAGGTTCACCGGACTCGTCTCTTCCATTGCTACTTGGGCGTCCCTTCATGAAAACGGCGAAAACCATAATTGATGTGGATAAGGGAACGCTAACCATGGAGTTTGATGGAGAAACAATACGTTTCAACATTTTCGAGACGATGAGATATCCTAGTGATGTCCACTCTTGTTTCTCCATTGATGTTATGGATACATTGGCACAACAAATGTTTGAATTAAACGGTGATGATGCTTTGGAAACCGTGTTAACTACATCCATGGATAATGGTGTAGAGTGTGGTAATGAAGTCAAGGAAGCCCTTGGTGATCTTAATTCACTACAAGGATGTCCGGAAACTCATAATATCTCTTTTATTTCTTTACCATGCAGTGATGAAAAGCTTGTACCTTCAATTGTTAAATCTCCAAAGTTAGAATTGAAACCTCTTCCCGACCACCTAAAGTACTTGTACTTGGGTGATAATGAAGAGTTACCTGTGATTGTTTCTAATGAGCTTAATGATTTACAGGAGCAAAAACTTCTAAGGGTGCTAAGGAAGTACAAGACGACCATAGGATGGACAATTGCCGATATCAAGGGTATAAGCCTGCTAGTTTGTATGCACAAAATTCGTTTGGAGGATGATGCAAAGCCTACAAGGTAAGCACAACGTCGTTTGAATCCTCCCATGATGGAAGTTGTGAAAAATGAGATACTCAAGCTTTTGGAAGTGGGTGTTATCTACCCCATATCCGATAGCAAGTGGGTAAGCCCGGTACAAGTAGTACCAAAGAAATCAGGTGTGACAGTGGTGGAGAATGATAAGAATGAACTTGTCCCAACTCGTGTGCAAACCGGTTGGAGGGTTTGTATTGATTATAGAAAATTGAATGCCACCACTAGAAAGGATCATTTTCCATTACCTTTTATTGATCAAATGCTTGAACGTTTAGCTGCACACTCTTATTATTGCTTTCTTGATGGCTATTCAGGTTATAATCAGACAGATAGCCGGAGGACCAAGAGAAACCACTTTCACTTGTCCTTTCGGTACTTTTGCTTATAGAAGGATGCCTTTTGGCTTATGCAATGCTCCAGCTACCTTTCAAAGGTGTATGGTAAGTATCTTTTCGGAATATGTTGAAAACATAATCGAAGTGTTCATGGATGACTTTAGTGTCTTTGGTGATTCATTTGACCTTTGCTTGAACAATTTGTCTCTAATCCTTGAACGATGTGTTGAAACAAATCTTGTGCTAAATTGGGAGAAGTGCCATTTCATGGTAACTCATGGCATAGTTTTAGGCCATATAATATCTTCTAAAGGCTTGGAAGTTGATAAATCTAAGATAGACCTTATTCGTGCTCTAACCCCTCCCACTACGGTGAGGGAGATACGTTCTTTTCTTGGTCATGCAGGTTTCTATCGTAGATTCATCAAGGACTTTTCCAAGATAGCATCACCACTTTGTAACTTATTGCAAAAAGATGTGGTTTTTAACTTTGATGAAAAATGTATGGTGGCATTCAATCGTTTGAAAGAACTGTTGATTTCAGCCCCTATCATTAAACCACCGGATTAGAGTAAGCCCTTTGAGCTTATGTGTAATGCTAGTGATTATGCGGTTGGTGCGGTGCTTGGGCAACGTGTGGGGAAGCTTCCTCATGCTATTTATTATGCTTCTAGAACGTTAAATGAGGCCCAACAAAACTACACAACCACTGAAAAAGAGTTATTAGCCATTGTTTTTGCTTTAGAAAAGTTTCGCTCTTATCTAATTGGTACAAAAGTTGTTGTCTTTTCTGATCATGCAGCGCTTAAGTACTTGCTTACAAAGAAAGAGGCGAAACCGAGGCTCATACGATGGATATTACTCTTGCAAGAGTTTGATATTGAAATCAAAGACAAGAAAGGAATTGAGAACACCGTTGCGGATCATTTGAGCCGACTTGCTGTGTGGACAAGGAGACTATCCCATTGCGTGAAAGTTTCCGGATGAGCAACTATTCTCAATTGCCTTTGGAGAACCATGGTATGCCGATATTGTTAATTACTTAGTTTCTAAACAAATCCCAAAGAACTTGTCTCGTCTTTGAGAGGGACAAACTTAAGAGGTTAGGTAACCAATACATATGGGATGATCCATACTTGTGGAAACATGGTAGTGACCAAGTAATACGAAGGTGCGTTCCCGAATCTGAATTTAATTCTATCTTGTCTTTTTGTCACTCTTATGCTTGCGGAGGACATTTTGGGAGTAAGAGAACCGCGCACAAGGTACTTGAAAGTGGTTTTTATTGGCCAACTTTGCTTAAGGATGCACATATATTTTGTACAACTTGTGATAGGTGTCAAAGAACCGGCAATCTAGGTGTCCGAAATCAAATGCCACAAACTTTTATTCAATTTATTGAAGTTTTTGATGTATGGGGTATTGATTTTATGGGGCCTTTTGTCAACTCCCATGGGAATTTTTATATCTTACTTGCGGTTGATTATGTCTCGAAATGGGTGGAAGCTAAAGCCACCCCAACTAATGATTCTAAAGTGGTTTCAGATTTTGTGCAAGCTCATATTTTTGCAAGGTTTGGAATTCCAAGAGCCATAATTAGCGATGGGGTTCTCACTTCAAAAACAAGATTTTACAAAGCTTGTTGTCGAAGTACAATGTGTCGCACAAGATTGCAACACCTTATCATCCCCAAACCAATGGACAAGCCGAGGTGTCTAACCGGGAGGTGAAATCCATTCTAGAAAAGACGGTGAATCCAACAAGGAAAGATTGGAGCATGCGGCTTAATGATGCTTTGTGGGCGTATAGAACCGCATATAAAACACCTATTGGGATGTCTCCTTTTAGGCTTGTGTATGGTAAACCTTGTCACTTACCCGTGAAAATTGAGCATAAGGCGTTTTGGGCTATTAACCAATGCAACATGGAGATGGATGGGGCTGGAAAGAAAAGGAAGTTACAACTCCAAGAGCTAGAGGAGCTTCGCAATGATGCATTTGAAAGATCGCGCATTTATAAGGAGAAAACGAAAGCATTTCATGATAACATGATTTCTAGGAAACAATTTTGCATTGGGCAGAAAGTGCTTTTGTTTAATTCTCGCTTGCATTTGTTTCCGGGTAAATTAAGGTCACGATGGATCGGACCTTTTATTGTTACTAATGTGTTTTCTCATGGTGCAGTGGAAATTCGTAGCATAGCTACAGGGAAAGAACTTAAAGTTAATGGGCAGCGGTTGAAACCATATTTTGAGAATTTCACTTCCGAAGTGGTGGAAGGAGTTAACTTTGTGGATGTGCTCCCTCTGGAGGAGTCGTAGAAAGCAAGGAGATAGTCGGGCTGACGACTTTAAACCAAGCGCTAATTGGGAGGCAACCCAAAGGATGAGTATTTCTTGTCTTGTATTTATTTTTTGTCTTGTTTTTAGTTTTTTTTTCGTGTCTTGTTTTTTATTTTTTCTGATTTCTTGTTAGGATTTCCCACCTTGACTTACTTTCACTACACCAAATTCAGCCGTTAGCAACCCAGATTAGCAACAGAACTAGAGTTGTTACTAAATAGCAACAAGAATAAGTTGTTGCTAAACTTTAGCAACTGTTGTTTTCTGTTTCGAATCTCGCAACAACATGGGTTCTGTTGCTAGTAGCAACTGCGGAGATCAGAAGCATACGATTCACATGCTTCCAGGTAACACTTTTCAATTCTTTTTCCGCCCATATTTTCGATATCCTTTTAATGTTATTGATATACTTCCACCCCCTTGACCCCTTGACCCATTGACCTTAGACAATCGGGATTTCTCTACTTGTTTCTATCGAAGAGATAAGTTTCTCTTCAACCTCTTTCGTCTTCCTTACTCGCAGAGCAGCCGCAGCAGAAACCTCTCTTCCCCAAATTTTATTCCTCTATCTGCAGTTTCCTAATCTCTGCTCTTCTGTTTCATCTCAGTCTCTCAATTTATATATCTCGATTTCTTCTTTTATTTCTCATTTAGATTTAGATTTTGTTTCTGATTTATGTTATTTATTGGAAGCGATGAAGAACACCTAAAACCCAGAACACAGACTCTTCTCCAAACATCATCATTGGTTGAAGATGATCAATATCTGGGTGATATGAGGTAAATCTCACTTCTCTATTATTATATCGATTTTCCCCAAAATTTTCAATTAGGGTTTCCAAAATTATCAGTTAACGTAACCCACGATTGTATTTTCAGTTCCTTAAAATATGGAAACCAACTTTTGTAATCAGTTTGCTTGGTCAATTCTAAACACTTTCTTTCATCCTAATCTCCATCTTTTCATTCAGTAAGTTTTTTTTTTTAATCTATTTATAAATTTGTTTAGCATTATCTAATCAGAATTGCAATTTGTTTCCATTAATCAGAAGTATATGCAAGCGGACTTGACTAAGTATTAGAAAAGATGATAAAATAATGATGGATGGTGGTATTGTAATCTCTTCTTCCAAGGGTCAAGCATATTTGTTTGTGGTGTTTACGTAGAATTCAATTTTATATTCCAGTGTTGACTCAATCTTCTTTGTTTTTGTCACATCAATTCTGTTTCAAATCTCTACTTAGTTATTTTCTCCTCCCTTAATAAATCCTTTATTTATTTCTCTCACTAAATTAATCTCTAATGTTTGTTTTTTTTTTTTTTGAAGCATTTGTAGCATCAGATAAAAAAAATTCAAGTTTGAAGACTCCAATTTGGATTTTATTGCACCTTAATGCATTCGCAATTTGGGTTCCATATCTTGCTTCAGTTTATTTTGTATGAATTGATTGCCTTTCATGTTTTTCTTGTCTTTTTCTCTTATATTTCATAAAAGTGAGCGCTAGAGGTGGGGTTAGAGATGTGCTTAGATTTGATAATAGTGAAATCCATGAACGCACAAGAATCTTTGGCAGCGAAATGTATACACAGACTTGATAGTTATTGTAATTGATGTAACTGTAATTTCTTGCTTAATTGTATTTTTGCGTCCGCTCGATTGTTCGCTTATACTGTGTCTTCCTTGGATTGTTTGTTTGATTCTAGATGGACAAAAGTGGAGCACCATACCATGTCTAAACCATAAAGAATTTCTTTTGCTTTTTAGTGTCAATAAGACATTTTAAATGATGTTTGAAATGCTTGGATGGTGTCATCTACGTTAGCCCCCTTACTCAAACATGGAGGGATGTGAGTTTACCCGAATGCACAACATCTCATACCAGGAGGGAGAATTCAGTGTGGAACCAACACAACATCCTGCCTGTGTTCATAGTCCATCAACATTGGATAATCGGTATGTCCAAGGAAATGGTCGTATCATGGTTTGGTTTTTTCGTGTTGACTTCCCCTTTTTTTTTTTTTTTTTTTGACACTTGTAATAATTGGTCTATAGACACCACTGTATGGTACACTTACGTTATTTCAAAATTCAGTTAGCACTTACGAAAGAAGCACTTAGGTTTACTGAAGTAATGAGCGAAGCTGGTCCTGTCAAAGGTGGCAGTGTTGTAATTGCGTTTGTTGAAGATCCAGATGGTTATAAGTTTGAGCTTTAGAGAGGGAATCTACACCAGTGCCCGTGCCAAGTAATGCTTCGTGTAGGTGATCTTAACCGCCCCCTAAATTACTATGAGAAGGTAAGGTCTGTTCGTTCGTTAAGGACATGCTACCATTTTGAAGTTATCGTTTGACCACGCCATAATTTCTTGTACATATGGTATGTATTTCTCCCCTTTACATTGACTTCGGTGAGATGTTCCAGACTCAAGTGTTACGAAAACAGATGAATCATTTGTTGGTTTGCAATATGTGTGGAAGTAGATGTGAGTTTTATTTTTCTGTTGTAGATATTTTGTTACTTTTTAGCCGCTCATGCAGGTATTTCCTGCTAAGTGTCATATTATAATTGTTTTATATCATTCCCATGTAGCTTTGCCATCTTACTAATTGAATTATCTTCAACGTCGTGCTTTTACTACCCATGGGCTCATCTCAACTTACATTACTAAGAGGTGCTGACAGGAATCTGTATTTTTGACAGACAGAGACTAATGCTTTCTGCTGGAACCTAATGGAGCCGGTGAACTTCACAGCTGTAAGCACACAAATATAGGCCTATACAACATTAAACAAATTGTTAGTTTATGTTCTTTAACTATAAGAGTGAATGTATTTTTTCATTCTTCTTTGAGGATTTTTCCTACTGGTGAACCCTATTGGTATAGCCTAGTAACCCCAGTTCATCTCAGTTCATCTTGAACCAGTTTTAGACCAGTCAGGACTACCAGCCATGTGATCATTATTTATTGTCCTGTTTAGTTGTCTCGGATGGTCAACAATTTGAGCTTTTTGACATGTGTTTCAGTACAACACTTCGGTGGAAGGATGGTCAACAATTTGAATCATGGGGAGGCTCACAAGTCGGCAGTACAAGCAGTTATCAAGCTACCAACATGCAAACTTATTTTACTGCTTCAACTAAAAGCTTGACATTGTGACTCCAAAAGACATGGACTATTAATGGGGGTACTAAATTGAAAGATGCTTGCTAAGGTGATGATTTTATAACTTGTTACAATTATGGAAAATCTCCCCCTTTTGAATTCTAATTATAATGTGCTATTAGGTTCTGTTGAATACTAGATTGATGAATGTTCCTTGATTACTTATTCTTATACTTGCGCAGAAATCCAACTCTTCACCTTTAGCCAAATGAATGAAGCTTTCACCTGTGTACACAAAGCACATGGCATACGTCTTTCTTCCTTCCATTCCATGAGCACGAGGTACTATTGCTGAAACTCTAATGTCAATACACTCACTCAATCTCAGTTGTATTAAACCTTCAAATCTTAAATAGTTTGATAATTATTTCCAAATGCATCATTCATTTCATGACTTAAATTCACGGCCCCATAGCCTTATCCTCAAAATTTACTCTTGCAGTACTAAGGATCCCTGGGATGGAAGAACTTAAAGTTAATTGTAGCAGACGTATTCATACTTGCCATTTTTTGTGCAATGAAAAGCTCATGCATTTCAGCTTAAGTAAAAAATATGGGGAAGTACTTCATTTATTTGTATTTCAGTTATTTTTTTTGCCTTAGAGACATCCAACAATGAAGAGTTCATTTTCCCTTTAAAACATTTTGTGAGATTTCTTGATGTAATGTTAAGTTAATAAATATAACCAAATGGCAGTTGTTTTTGCGTCATGGCTTTTGTCTTGTGTTTCATAGTTCAATTATAATTTTATGTTGAATGTGAGGCTTCTCTGATTAAATTATCAGAACATGGAGAGTCAGGGCAGTTGCAGGGAACTGGGATTTTTGACTAGGTCAAAGAAGACTTGACCTCTTTTTTCTTGTTGCAAAAATTTAGCAACGGCAAAATCTAGTTACTAAATCTGAACCAGGACAACTATATCCTGTTCTAATAAAAAATATCTCGAAATAACTCTAAAATTAGCAACATAGAAGTAACAACTCATTTCTGTTTCTAAATTTTTGTTTCGCAACAATTCATTTCTGATGCGACTGCCGTTGCTGACCGAAATTAACAACAGGGCTAGAGCTGTTGCAAAAAAATGCGACAGGGTGTTTAGCAACGATAGAAATCTGTTGCAAGCCCAGTCAGCAACAGGTTTAAGCTGTTGCTAAATGTTAAATTTGGTGTAATGTTTGGACGATTCAATTTACATTGAGGACAATGTAAAGTTTAAGTGTGGGGGAGTGGTTTGCGTTGTTGTAAATTTTTGAAATTTTCAACTTTTGTGTAAACTAGTGAATAAGAAAACTCCAACTTATGGTTAGTTTAGAGTCACATAGTATACATGTCGCTAAGATTACATCGAGAATCTCACAATAGTGACTGAACTTAGAGATGACAGAGAACATGATCGGGTTTCTTAATTGTATGAGAGTTAAAGTTGGATTTAACCATGCCAGTGGCAAATAAGGTGCAGACTGAAATTCGGTATTAGAGTAGTGGTCTCCTATAGTGGATACTACCCAAGTTACATAATGTGAGGCACCAACCTTCAATTCTTTGAACCTGTCTAAATTTGTGCTTTTTGAGTGTGTGTCACCGTACGTAAATTCCGGGCAGAATGGTGAGCTGTCCAACCTCCCACCATAGAAGCACTATTTTGATCTCTTGAGTGCTATTTTTATCAATCTTGATGGTGACATCGAATTGCTAACTTACATACCACTTGTAATCTTGTTCGCAGTTAGCACCATCCACCTTATCTCTCTCTACACCAACAGGTCCATAGAAACACCATCATCATCAACAAGAGGAGTGATGCGTGTCGTAGGTGCAATCAAATTAATATCTTATTTCCACTCAATTAAAAAATAATATAATGGAAGTCAAGTTCGTTCCCACGAAGAGCAGGGAGATTTAGTTGTTAAAAAGTGTCACAATGGGGGTTTGTTTTTGATTTAAAGTAAATAACAAAGCAATTGAAAGTAATAAAGTTTGAAAGCAATGGAGAGAAATATGATTAGGGAATCCTTCTTCGTTACTAAACCGTCATCAAGTTATTATATTCATCCATTAATACAATTAATTACAAACTATTACCAACCGTGGAATAACAAACTAGCTCAGTGCTATCCCTAAATTCCTTAAATCACTTTGGTACCTAAGCTCTCCAATACTGCATTCTATTCTTGAAACCACCTAGTAGTAGCTCACTCAAGGCGTAATTTTTCCGAATGCTTTATCTTTTGTGAATTATAGATTGATCCTAATAGTTAGACTCTTAGCTCAAGGTCCACTTTCTAGTGTTGTTTATACACACAATCGCTATACAGAATCCCTATGCAAGGTCTTGTGTTCTCTACTTTTGTATGAATTATTCGACTATTACTTATCTCCTAACTCAATACTAGCATTTGATTGAATCAACAAATTAATTCATTGGCCACCTAAACAATCTATCAATCAATCATAAATATTCTAATTAGTATAAACAATCAATAATCATGTGAAGAACTTCAAAATAGATTTATATAATAACTCAAATCATGTCTAGAACTTAGAATTCATCCCCAATCACTGAGAAGTTTAGCTACTCATGGTACTAACAAAACCCATGAGTTTCATATGATAAAATGGTAAAGAAATAGTTACGGTGATGAATCGCTCCAAAACCCTAGCTTTTCTTCTCTTGAGTTCTCCTCTCCAAAACTTGATAAAAAGATTATGAGATCTCCAAAAATATTAGATGAGCCTCTTATATAGTGGCCAAGTTGTAGTTGTGCCCGTGCACCAAATCCCGGTCGAACTAGATTGCCAAAACTCACAACATATCCTAAAATAGGTCACTGCTAAAGTGTAGCCGTGACAAACATGTGCACACATCTTATGGGCTCACGGAAATGGTAGAAGTCCAGCCCAAACTCCTTTCTCCCAGCTGCTACATGGCCTGTCAGTTCCATGGAACTGACAGGGTAAATTCTCCTAGCTTTCACGGAATTCCCCTGTGATTACGTACGGTGGGGAAAACCTCATCGTAAGCTCTCCTGAGTTTCACTACGGCTGGGAAACTCTACCGTACCTTCACCTGACTTTCACTACGGTGGTAAAACTCCACCGTAAGCTTCCCTGTGTTTGCATACGGTGAGAAACCACTCCGTAACTCCTCCTAAGATTTACCTGAGTTTCAGTATAGCCTGAGCAGCAACCCAGCTTTTCCTTTGAACAGCTGCGAACCAACAAACCCTCGTCACAGCTCGTTAACACTTCCATACAATCGAGCTTGTTTCCAACTTCCGTTACTCGATCAACCATCAGTCACCATTAACCAGCAGACTCAACTCGATAACTCTCTGCCAACAATCATCATCATCCCTTCATTCCACCCATTAACAACGTCTTCATCTTTCATTCTCGTCTTGTTTCTGCAGCGAGAATTCACTTTCGTTAGCTGCAACCCAACGATAGAAGCTTCACCATTACGTTCGTTATCATATTCCAAACCGAACTCAAACTCCTTCGTGCCATTCTCGAGCTCCATCGACAGAGAACAACTCTGTTTCATCTTCTATCGATCCATCCATAACAGCAGACTATGTTCATCCTTCTCTCGAGCTTATTGCATCACAGCTGAAACTATCGAGTTGTTCCTTTCCTGAACTTTCGAGCTCAATTCTCACTGCCAATATAAACTACAGCCCCACCAGTTCACTGCCATGTTCTCTATCTTCATCGCCAGCTTCGTTTTCATTACCAGCTTCAAGAGCAACACCACAAACATCCCTGATATCTCCCTCGAGTCTCATCATTCATCTACAGCGATCAACTTCCTACCAGTCGAACTCGAGTTCTTCTCTGTCAATGAACACGGCTTCTATTCATCTCGCATACTCCAAGTCGAGTTCATTCAATGACCCATAAGTTAACCATCGACTTCCTGCGAGCTCCAACACTTCCATAAATGGAAACGACAGCTGAACCAGTTTCTGCTATTCATGCAACGAACCACGGTTTTTGATCGCTTTGTGCATGAAGAAGAAAGGTGGTGCCACGATCTGCATGGCTGGTGCCTTTAACAGTTTACCCTTTTAACCGTCGATCTTGCAAGACCCGACGGTGCAATTCTTAGTTTACTCTTATTTTGCTCCTAGCTTCCTCATACGATGTTGGAATGAGTTCATTCTTCCGGCGTTGGCTTTGTCTTTTCGTCCTCTTCACGATGATGTCAAGAACTCTTTGATTTGAATGAGTTACACTTGGTCTTTGGCCCTTCTCCGCTTTCGGCTAACTTCTTTTATTGCACTTTTAAGTGTCAATTCGCTTCTTTTGGATGATTCACCTAGCAAAACACAAATAAAGAAAAACAAACGTAATATACAATAATTTTGCAAGAAACTAAGCAATTACTAGCATGTATTCGACACTAAATATATGCAAAATATGCACTTAACAAATTCCCCCACACTTGGCTTTTGCTAGTCCTCGAGCAAACTATCTAAAATACAACAACTCCATGTCGTTGAGGATACGGTTATTCTTAGCATGAATAACAGGCCTTTCAACCCATAGGTGTCCCTAGTGGACGAGTTATAGTCTCGTGAGGGCTTACGAGAGGTATACCCACAAAACCAGCTCCAACTTCAAAGCGTTCCAGCTTCCCAAGCATCCAAAGAGCTATGAGGACATAGAGTTTCTGCATGCTAGTAATAAGAAGTTAGAAATACCAAAGAACATATTCATTCTTAAATCTTGAGTGAGAAATAACCACACCATAATGAGAGAATGCGTGTTTGAGAGCGATCAATAAGCATTTCGCCTCGACTTCTGCCTTACTTAAAAGGATTTTATGATAATTGCACTCAATAAGACGGCTTTTTTATGGGTCTCACATGTGTGCAGGTAGGAATGAAGAGAGAATCCTACACACGTTGAATGGTGGGAAGGAAACCTTCCGAAGTATTTCTGGAGACTCCACAAAATCGTGGAAAATAAAGATATTTCTCTGATGATCTCTACGAAAGGAAATCAACCACTATAGCAAGGATGAGAGTACTTACCACCTTCACATCTGATTGCAATGATGAAAGCACCACTCTCACAGCATCCTATAGAAACGTCTTCCTTTTGCTCGTCTTCTTCATCTTCTTGGTCTTCGTCTTCGGTCTTCAACTGTTGATGATAAACTCTTGAACTTATAGAACTTAGACAATTTGTACTATTTTCCTCAATTTCCTCGTTGCTTGAAACTTCTTTATATATTTTTCTTCCACACGACCTTATTGAACAAATAACAACCTAAATGCAAATCTCATTATATATATATATATATATATATATTTTTTTTTTTTTTTTTTTTTTTTTCATGTTTTTTTTTTTTTTATTTTTTATTTTTGAAGAGAGATTGCAACTAAAACAATAAATATGAAATAAAATTAACATGGCCATGAAAGAAGTACGTTACCACTTTGATCTTCACAACTTGTAATGCCTTCGTATCATAAAATTCAATAACTCTCATCTTTTGATTTTCTTCGCTCTTGTAATAAGTCTTCATACTTAGATATAGAATTCCGCTCTTTATGTGTAAGTCTTCAACATGTATATAAAAATCTGCTCATGTATATGTTGCTTTACTTGAATATGAAATTTCGCTCTTCCTTGTATTGTTGCTTGTAAACCTCAAACGTCTTCAACTTTCCTTGTAACTTTTGATGTCGCTCCACTTGTTGATGATGATGGTGTTTCTATGGATCTTTGTTGTCGAGAGAGAGAATGGTGCTAACTGCAAATCAAACTACAAGAAGGTGGTTTTCGTCTATAGACGTCACCCTTATGATTGACAAAATTAGCACTCAAGAGATCAAAAATAGTGCTTCTATTGGTGGGAGGTTGGGTAGCTCACCATTCTACCCGGAATTAACGTATGGTGACACACACTCAAAAGAAAGCTCTTTAGTCAGCTACAAATAAAATTTGGTCTGGTGCCTTGGTTGATATGAAAATGGGTAGTCTCCACTAATGATTGATCAACAACTCTAATAATGCATTTCTCTCTGCTCCTAATTTGCATCACCGGCATGATTAAATCCATTATTTAACACTCCAATTCGTAAGAAATCCGAATGTAGTTCCCTAACACTTCCAAGTTCAGTTATGTCGGTCAGAATCTCTATGTAAACATACCTAGAAGTATGCTAGTGACTCTAAAATCTCTACAAGTTGGAGGTTTTATTCAAATATATACAAAGAAATTTAAAAATCTATATGCAAAATACTCCCCCACACTTAAACTTCACATTGTCCTCAATGTGTAAAACCGAAAGTTCTGAATTCTGACGTAATAGAAGATAAAACGCAAAAACTGTGCAAATTGGTAAGGAATTTGGAAAAACTCCATTTCACAAAAGTTGTTCATCTACGTGTTTTCTACAAAGTGTCAAAAGGGCACAGTGTTTCGATAAACGGTCTGACAGTTATGGTCTCTGGACTGAACTACGCGCAGTCTGAAGTTTTCTGACGAAAAAGTATTCGTCCATAATTTCTTCTAAAATAGATTCCGGACTCAATGAAATTAAACATGGGGATGCAAATATGATATGAAAACAATAAAAAACAAAAATAGAAGGGTTTAAGATACAAAACCTATGGGTTGCCTCCCATTTAGCGCTTGGTTTAAAGTCGTCAGCCCGACTTGGCATTCTCCTTATACTACTCCTCCAGAGGGAGTAAATCGCGAAGCTCTATCTCATCCACATTCACATAAGCGATGTTTTCATAGTATGGCTTCAATCTATGGCCGTTGACCTTAGAAGTAGTCCCATCTCTAAGACTAGTGATATCAATTGCACCATGAGAATAAACATTAGTAACAACATATGGTCCAATCCATCTGGACCTTAGCTTACCAGGAAATAACTTAAGACGAGAATGAAATAAAAGAACTTTCTGTCCCACAACAAAATTCTTCCGAGAAATCATCTTGTCATGGAAAAGCTTAGTCTTTTCCTTATATATACGAGAACTCTCGTAAGCATCATTACGTATCTCCTCTAGCTCATTGATTTGTAGTTGCCTATGTTTCCCCGCTTTGTCATACTCCATGTTGCACATCTTTACCGCCCATAAAGCCTTATGCTCAAGTTCAACCGGGAGATGACAAGCTTTGCCATAAACCAACCGATATGGAGACATACCAATCGGTGTCTTATATGCTATTCTATACGCCCAAAGTGCATCGTTGAGTCTATAACTCCAATCCTTTCGTGTAGCATTAACGGTTTTCTCAAGGATGGACTTAATCTCACGATTTGAAATTTCAGCTTGCCCACTAGTTTGTGGGTGATACGGCGTACCAATCTTGTGTGTAATGTTGTACTTCTTGAGGAGAGCATGGAAGGATTTCTTAAAATGCGAGCCTCCATCACCGATAACCACTCTTGGTGTACCATGTCTAGAGAAAATATATTCCTTCACAAACTCACAAACAACTTGAGAATCATTAGTAGGGGTGGCTTTAGCTTCCACCCATTTAGAAACATAATCCACAGCAAGAAGTATATAAAATTTTCCATTCGAATTAACAAAAGGACCCATAAAATCAATGCCCCACACATCAAAAATCTCGACAGTGAGAATAGGATTGAGTGGCATTTGATTTCGAACACCTAGATTGCCCGTTCGTTGACATTTATCACAAGATTTGCAAAAAGCATATGCATCCTCAAATAGGGTAGGCCAATAAAAGCCACTCTCAAGGACTTTGAGAGCGGTACGTTTTACACCAAAGTGACCACCACAAGCATAAGAATGACAAAAAGATAAAATTGACTGAAATTCAGAGTTTGGTACGCACCTGCGGATAATTTGATCAGCACCATATTTCCACAAGTAGGGTTCATCCCACACATCTTTGCTTGGCTATTTTCTTAAGCTTTAGCTTTTGAAAAGTAGACATTGTACTAGGTACTTGCCTTGTAACCAAATAGTTCACTATATCAGCGTACCAAGGTGTTGATTCTTCAATTGAGAAAAGTTGTTCGTCTGGAAAACGATCCTGTAATGGGAGTTCTTCTTCGGAAACAACAAGTCTACTAAGATAATCAGCAATTGTATTCTCAACACCTTTCTTATCTCTGATTTCCATATTGAATTCTTGCAGCAAAAGAATCCAACGTATGAGTCTTGGCTTAGCCTCCTTCTTTTTCAATAGATACCGTAGTCTTTTGCATGATCGAATATACAATCACATTAGTACCCACCAAATAAGCTCTAAATTTTTCTAATGCAAATACTATAGCCAACAACTCTTTCTCAGTAGTGGAATAGTTGATTTGAGCATCATTTAGGGTCCTTGATGTGATGAGTGCCAAATAGTACATATTTATACACCTTTTTATTGGCATTTTACTCATCTTTTGCGCTTAGAAATCATATATTATCCCAGATTCTGTGTTTTCCTTGTTTTCAAGAATAAATATTTGTATTAATTAATTTTGTGTTTTTAGGTAATAAATAAAGCTTGGAGAAATTGAGGAGCCAAAAGACCGAAGAATTGGAGGCAAGCGTCTATGGAGCAGATAGCCAAAGCCCGCGCGCGAATCAGTTGCAACCCGACAAGGAAGACATGGGCTAGAGCTACCCATGACCCGGATCCGAACCCGCTCATCCCGAGCCGTTAATATCTTCACTCGCCACATCCTACGCTCGCTCCGACTTCCTCATCATATCTTGATGCGCTCGCTCAACACCAAATCGCCCCAGTTCACCCTGAGCCGTCCAGATCTTCCTCAGCTAAATCCAATGCTCGCTTCGCCTTCCCCATCAAACATCGATGCACCCGCCTCACAATGAAACCTCCTACACCTATACCCCCACTCGAGCAAATCCATTTCCTCTTCCTTATTCTCTTTCTTCTCCCATACCTCTGCAGAACCCATCCCTTCTCCTTCATCTTCCCACGCCCATGGCAGAGCTCCATCATCACCTCCATCTCCTTCTTCAGTCGCAATCACCACTAGCTCCTTCTCCGCCACTCTCTCTCTCAATTATCTCTTTCATAGCTTCTCATCACCCTAGAAGCTAGGTTAGAGATAATTAGGGTTAGGGTCTTCACCAAACCCCTTGCATGGTCGATTCGGAGGTCGAGACGCATGAGCGAGGCAACCACCGATTCGGAGAGTATGGGTGAGAGAGGTCTGCTTTTAATTTATGTTTTGAAGTAAATTAGGGTTGTTATTTGGATGTATAAATAGAGAAGGTCTGTGAATGTTAAAACTTTATGCCTGGGCTAGCCAGAGCACCAATTAGAGTTAATTTATGTTAATTTATATTTGTATCATGTTTTAATTCAAATTGCTAGGGTTCAGATGAAACCCTAAATCCATGTTGTGATTTCAATTGTGTTTGAGTCATTCTTGAATGCTTAAACTATAAAGATGTCTTCAATCCTAGTACCCAAGGCTTTTCTCTCACAATGGATGCCTTGTATCCATTGTAGTTAGGTTACAACTGCTTTGAGTGTGCTGCAGCTCAATCCATAATCATAATTGCTAATTCTTTTGACTAGTTGTGCTTAATTAGACAACTAGTGCTCTAGGTTAGTATCTTAGCTGAATATTGAAGTGTCACTAGGTGAAACATCCTTAGATAGGTGATAATCTTGACACATTATCCTTGTCTGCCTCAGGAACAAGAAAACTCTACGTAGTTGAGCACATAGCATGATTTAGTGGTGGATTTGACAATCCTAGCAACCATTTACTCTCACTGTTTGTAATTCACCTTTACTTCATTGTTTTATCTTTCAAACTAGCCGTATCGGCAACAAAACCATCTGTTGTTACTTGCACTTGTTAGAATTCAGTAGAAGAAGCCTTTAGATCAACTCAGAGCACCACAAGTCTCTGTGGTTCGACCCGTACTTGCCACGTCTCCGATAGACGCCGTGCACTTGCGGTTTATAACACGTAGGCATAAAAACATACACATTTCCAGGCCTACCAAGTTTTTGGCGCCGCTGCCGGGGACTTGGCGTGTGCCCTGTGATTGCTGGCCTATCTTCACTGTTTTTCACCCACCCTTGTACATACTTGTTGTGTAATATTACTTGTAGCCCTGTTTCTACGTAACTTAGCTAAAGTTTTTCTTTTTATTTTCCTTGCATCCTTGCATCTGTATTGCATCTTAGCAAGCATACTTTTCTTGTTTCCATGCCATTTTAGCTATAGCTTAGCTTCACTTTGCATATCTCTCGCATCTTTTGTATTTTCTTATAAGCATCATTATCTTGTAGCTTCTTTCATTTGCAGTCTCTCTCATTTGTAACTCATTTGCATATGCTCGCACTTGTTTTCTTGCATCTCGGTTCATTTGCACTTTGGCATTGATCTTGTTTCGATTAAGCTCTCTTGTTCCTGTCAGTCAAAATATTCTCAGGTGGTGATAGCCGTCCGATTTCCACTTTCTTTGCTTTAACTTGCACATTGCAGTACTAAAACTCTTGTTGAGCCAGCAGTACCTATTATGCTATCTTCTTGTGCTGTGAGCAGGTGAGCCAACCCAAGGCGGACCACAGTCTTTGCAGACTTGAGGTACTTGCTATGCTTGTTGTGAGGTCTGCTCCTGAGCCAACCCAAGGAAGGCAAGGAAAAGCTCAAGTTTGAGCTTAACCTGTGAATGCACTGTAATTGAACCTTGCATTGCCCTGTGAGTGTGGTAAGCATTACTAAACTTCCCTGTAAACCCCGAGTGTGTCTTCACTGTGCTAGGTAGTGTTCATGCCTGAAACCTTTGTTCTTGTGTGAGCTGAGCATAACTTTGTGCCATTACCTTGCTTGAGCATAGCTTGTATCACTCTTGGCCTGAATGTATGAAAACAAGATGCCTTGAGCCAAGCTCCAGTCCCACTGCACTTTGTTGAGCTTGAGCTACAAATTGGATAACCAGCTTAGCTACAAACCCAGCTGAAGTCAACTGAGATAGTTGACATCAGCCAAACCTACCCACTTGTCTTTGTGAATTGGCATTCTGTGTGACACCCCGAATTGTGTGCTCTAGGTTTACTTTCCATTGAGTGTTCTGTGTGTTAATCTGTGCTGTAGCCCTTAGCTAATTTCATTTGCCCTGTGCCCCAACTCCAGCCCTTGAAGCTGTGAGTTGAGCTGCACCTTGGAGAGCCATTTAAGCTGCAACCCTGAGCATACCTCTGAGCTATGCTCCAATCCACAGACCCTGTTGAATGACCTGTGCATAACCCTGTGGAGTGAGATGTGTGCATAATTCTATTGGTTTGAAACTTTGAGTGGTGAAAGCTCAAGTGACATCAACGAGTGAGTTGATGCCACACACCCGAACTCTTTTGCATGCTTAATCTTGTTTCGAACCTTGTATGAGTCTTCACCTGCCATCAATTGAGCTTGTAGAGCTGTGTTGAGAGTTGCTGGCCTGTACTTAGAGCTGCACTTAGAGAGTTGCTGGCCTGTGCTGTGAATTACAGGGGCTGTGTTGTTGCTTAAGCTTCCCTGTACAACTTGCCCCATTGTTGTTTTCTTATGCTTGGCCTAGGGCTGCACATAACTTGCCAATCCCTGCACAAAAACAACTTGAGCATAAACTGAAGCTCACATACTAGGATGTGCACAGCCTGCATCTACACATACCTGTGCATTTGCACTTAAACTGGAACACACAACCACTAAGCTTCCCAAAATTAGTGGGCTGGAAACTAACTAAGCCCACATAAGCTTGTTTCCTCTAGGCTAAGCTGCCCACTGCTGGGCTGCAAGCAAACCTAAGCCTCCCACAACCTGGGCTGCTAACTTGCCAGCCTAAACTGAAGCCCACATCTGCTGGGCTGTGCACTGTACTGAAGCCCATAACCTGGGCTGAACATAAACTGAAACCCACAGTTCCACTGGGCTGTACATTCCCAAACAAACCAAAGCCCAAACAAACTAAATCCCACAAAAACCAAACCAATCCCAATAAACCAAACTGAGTCCACTACAACTGGGCTTTGAGTTCAATTTGAGTTGTTAAATCATGTCAGGATTTTGGTCTGCATCTGGGGATGGAAACAAATCCATTAGAGAGCTTGCTTACGGGCATGCTTCACAGTATGAACTCCCAATATACCATAGTGATTTTAGGAAATTTTATGAGCCTTCTCAGGGCCCTGACCTCACATACCCTAATCATTATGAGCACATGCATCATCCACCACAGGTTGAAAATGAACACTTTTCTCATACCCAGTCATCACTTTTAGATCAATTAGAAGCTCAAGTATCTGCTTTAGAAAGGCAATTACATGAGCAATCTGTCGAATCTAATTTCCCTAGGCAATATGAAATTTATGCATGTACCTTATGTGGTAGCTTAAACCACCCTGCTGAGAACTGCTATATTTTGCATGATTTTAGACAGTCTAAGGAAAACCATGATAATCCAATGTACGAATTGTCTAGAAGTGACTATTGGGACCATAATCAACCTGCACACATGCATCATTCACCACAGTGGGGAGATGAACAATTTTATACTCCCTCAACTCCTAGTTGGCAATCAATAATGGAAACACTCATGGAGCAAAATGCTAGGCTTGAAATGAATACAATGCATGACCATCCACATAGCAACATGTCTGAATTTCCCTTCTCTAGTGAACCTCATGCACAACCATACAATGAATATCCATATGAGGAATGCATACCCACTAGTGAAGACTCTCCTTCAATAGAACAACTCACTGTGATTCTTCAAAGGAACCTGATTGAGTTACAAAATAATGTTGAAAATAGTGTTTCTAGTCATACTCATGCAACTAACACTGAATATGAACCTAATCTAGAGGTAGATGAGTACACTAAAAATACTACAATTTTGAATGGGGAGATGAATTTTTGTTATGATGATGATGATGAATATGAAGAGCATGCGTATTTCGAAAATGTAGTAGAATCTTTTGGTTCAGAGACGTTAGGCGTCTCTTCTGTGAACCCTATGAATGATGCTTCTTCTAATATTCATACATGTGATGCTGATTTGGAACCTGTGGAATTGTCCTGTGAAAATGAGCATGCTATACCAACACTCATGTGATGCTTCTTCTAATATTCCAAGATAGCATCACCACTTTGTAACTTATTGCAAAAAGATGTGGTTTTTAACTTTGATGAAAAATGTATGGTGGCATTCAATCGTTTGAAAGAACTGTTGATTTCAGCCCCTATCATTAAACCACCAGATTAGAGTAAGCCCTTTGAGCTTATGTGTGATGCTAGTGATTATGCGGTTGGTGCGGTGCTTGGGCAACGTGTGGGGAAGCTTCCTCATGCTATTTATTATGCTTCTAGAACGTTAAATGAGGCCCAACAAAACTACACAACCACTGAAAAAGAGTTATTAGCCATTGTTTTTGCTTTAGAAAAGTTTCGCTCTTATCTAATTGGTACAAAAGTTGTTGTCTTTTCTGATCATGCAGCGCTTAAGTACTTGCTTACAAAGAAAGAGGCGAAACCGAGGCTCATACGATGGATATTACTCTTGCAAGAGTTTGATATTGAAATCAAAGACAAGAAAGGAATTGAGAACACCGTTGCGGAACATTTGAGCCGACTTGCGTGGACAAGGAGACTATCCCGTTGCGTGAAAGTTTCCTGATGAGCAACTATTCTCAATTGCCTTTGGAGAACCATGGTATGCCGATATTGTTAATTACTTAGTTTCTAAACAAATCCCAAAGAACTTGTCTCGTGCTGAGAGGGACAAACTTAAGAGGTTAGGTAACCAATACATATGGGATGATCCATACTTGTGGAAACATGGTAGTGACCAAGTAATACGAAGGTGCGTTCCCGAATCTGAATTTAATTCTATCTTGTCTTTTTGTCACTCTTATGCTTGCGGAGGACATTTTGGGAGTAAGAGAACCGCGCACAAGGTACTTGAAAGTGGTTTTTATTGGCCAACTTTGCTTAAGGATGCACATATATTTTGTACAACTTGTGATAGGTGTCAAAGAACCGGCAATCTAGGTGTCCGAAATCAAATGCCACAAACTTTTATTCAATTTATTGAAGTTTTTGATGTATGGGGTATTGATTTTATGGGGCCTTTTGTCAACTCCCATGGGAATTTTTATATCTTACTTGCGGTTGATTATGTCTCGAAATGGGTGGAAGCTAAAGCCACCCCAACTAATGATTCTAAAGTGGTTTCAGATTTTGTGCAAGCTCATATTTTTGCAAGGTTTGGAATTCCAAGAGCCATAATTAGCGATGGGGGTTCTCACTTCAAAAACAAGATTTTACAAAGCTTGTTGTCGAAGTACAATGTGTCGCACAAGATTGCAACACCTTATCATCCCCAAACCAATGGACAAGCCGAGGTGTCTAACCGGGAGGTGAAATCCATTCTAGAAAAGACGGTGAATCCAACAAGGAAAGATTGGAGCATGCGGCTTAATGATGCTTTGTGGGCATATAGAACCGCATATAAAACACCTATTGGGATGTCTCCTTTTAGGCTTGTGTATGGTAAACCTTGTCACTTACCCGTGGAAATTGAGCATAAGGCGTTTTGGGCTATTAAGCAATGCAACATGGAGATGGATGGGGCTGGAAAGAAAAGGAAGTTACAACTCCAAGAGCTAGAGGAGCTTCGCAATGATGCATTTGAAAGATCGCGCATTTATAAGGAGAAAACGAAAGCATTTCATGATAACATGATTTCTAGGAAACAATTTTGCATTGGGCAGAAAGTGCTTTTGTTTAATTCTCTCTTGCATTTGTTTCCGGGTAAATTAAGGTCATGATGGATCGGACCTTTTATTGTTACTAATGTGTTTTCTCATGGTGCAGTGGAAATTCGTAGCATAGCTACAGGGAAAGAACTTAAAGTTAATGGGCAGCGGTTGAAACCATATTATGAGAATTTCACTTCCGAAGTGGTGGAAGGAGTTAACTTTGTGGATGTGCTCCCTCTGGAGGAGTCGTAGAAAGCAAGGAGATAGTCGGGCTGACGACTTTAAACCAAACGCTAATTGGGAGGCAACCCAAAGGATGAGTATTTCTTGTCTTGTATTTATTTTTTGTCTTGTTTTTAGTTTTTTTTTCGTGTCTTGTTTTTTATTTTTTCTGATTTCTTGTTAGGATTTCCCACCTTGACTTACTTTGGACGATTCAATTAACATTGAGGACAATGTAAAGTTTAAGTGTGGGGGAGTGGTTTGCGTTGTTGTAAATTTTTGAAATTTTCAACTTTTGTGTAAACTAGTGAATAAGAAAACTCCAACTTATGGTTAGTTTAGAGTCACATAGTATACATGTCGCTAAGATTACATCGAGAATCTCACAATAGTGACTGAACTTAGAGATGACAGAGAACATGATCGGGTCTCTTAATTGTATGAGAGTTAAAGTTGGATTTAACCATGCCAGTGGCAAATAAGGTGCAGACTGAAATTCGGTATTAGAGTAGTGGTCCCCTATAGTGGATACTACCCAAGTTACATAATGTGAGGCACCAACCTTCAATTCTTTGAACCTGTCTAAATTTGTGCTTTTTGAGTGTGTGTCACCGTACGTAAATTCCGGGCAGAATGGTGAGCTGTCCAACCTCCCACCATAGAAGCACTATTTTGATCTCTTGAGTGCTATTTTTATCAATCTTGATGGTGACATCGAATTGCTAACTTACATACCACTTGTAATCTTGTTCGCAGTTAGCACCATCCACCTTATCTCTCTCTACACCAACAGGTCCATAGAAACACCATCATCATCAACAAGAGGAGTGATGCGTGTCGTAGGTGCAATCAAATTAATATCTTATTTCCACTCAATTAAAAAATAATATAATGTAAGTCAAGTTCGTTCCCACGAAGAGCAGGGAGATTTAGTTGTCAAAAAGTGTCACAATGGGGGTTTGTTTTTGATTTAAAGTAAATAACAAAGCAATTGAAAGTAATAAAGTTTGAAAGCAATGGAGAGAAATATGATTAGGGAATCCTTCTTCGTTACTAAACCGTCATCAAGTTATTATATTCATCCATTAATACAATTAATCACAAATTATTACCAACCGTGGAATAACAGCTAGCTCAGTGCTATCCCCTAAATTCCTTAAATCACTGGGTACGGAAGCTCTCCAATACCAGATTCTATTCTTCGAAACCACCTAGTACTAGCTCACTCAAGGCGTAATTTTTCCGAATGCTTTATTTTTTGTGAATTATAGATTGATCCTAATAGTTAGACTCTTAGCTCAAGGTCCACTTTCTAGTGTTGTTTATACACACAATCGCTATACAGAATCCCTATGCAAGGTCTTGTGTTCTCTACTTTTGTATGAATTATTCGACTATTACTTATCTCCTAACTCAATACTAGCATTTTATTGAATCAACAAATTAATTCAGTTGGCCACCTAAACAATCTATCAATCAATCATAAATATTCTAATTAGTATAAACAATCAATAATCATGTGAAGAACTTCAAAATAGATTTATATAATAACTCAAATCATGTCTAGAACTTAGAATTCATCCCCAATCACTAAGAAGTTTAGCTACTCATGGTACTAACAAAACCCATGAGTTTCATATGATAAAATGGTAAAGAAATAGTTTCGGTGATGAATCGCTCCAAAACCCTAGCTTTTCTTCTCTTGAGTTCTCCTCTCCAAAACTTGATAAAAAGATTATGAGATCTCCAAAAATATTAGATGAGCCTCTTATATAGTGGCCAAGTTGTAGTTGTGCCCGTGCACCAAATCCCGGTCGAACTAGATTGCCAAAACTCACAACATATCCTAAAATAGGTCACTGCCAAAGTGTAGCCGTGACAAACATGTGCACACATCTTATGGGCTCACGGAAATGGTAGAAGTCCAGCCCAAACTCCTTTCTCCCAACAAGAGATGGCCTTGTCAGTTCCATGGAACTGACAGGGTAAATTCTCATAGCTTTCACGGAATTCCCCTGTGATTACGTACGGTGGGGAAAACCTCATCGTAAGCTCTCCTGAGTTTCACTACGGCTGGGAAACTCTACCGTACCTTCACCTGACTTTCACTACGGTGGTAAAACTCCACCGTAAGCTGCCCTGTGTTTGCATACGGTGAGAAACCACTCCGTAACTCCTCCTAAGATTTACCTGAGTTTCAGTATAGCCTGAGCAGCAACCCAGCTTTTCCTTTGAACAGCTGCGAACCAACAAACCCTCGTCACAGCTCGTTAACACTTCCATACAGTCGAGCTTGTTTCCAACTTCCGTTACTCGATCAACCATCAGTCACCATTAACTAGCAGACTCAACTCGATAACTCTCTGCCAACAATCATCATCATCCCTTCATTCCACCCATTAACAGCGTCTTCGTCTTTCATTCTCGTCTTGTTTCTGCAGCGAGAATTCACTTTCGTTAGCTGCAACCCAACGATAGAAGCTTCACCATTACGTTCGTTATCATATTCCAAACCGAACTCAAACTCCTTCCTGCCATTCTCGAGCTCCATCGACAGAGAACAACTCTGTTTCATCTCATATCGATCCATCCATAACAACAGACTATGTTCATCCTTCTCTCGAGCTTATCGCATCACAGCTGAAACTATCGAGCTGTTCCTTTCCTGAACTTTTGAGCTCAATTCTCACTACCAATATAAACTACAGCCCCACCAGTTCACTGCCATGTTCTCTATCTTCATTGCCAGCTTCGTTTTCATTACCAGCTTCAAGAGCAACACCACAAACATCCCTGATATCTCCCTCGAGTCTCATCATTCATCTACAGCGATCAACTTCCTACCAGTCGAACTCGAGTTCTTCTCTGTCAATGAGCACGGCTTCTATTCATCTCGCATACTCCAAGTCGAGTTCATTCAATGACCCATAAGTTAACCATCGACTTCCTGCGAGCTCCAACACTTCCATTAATGGAAACGACAGTTGAACCAGTTTCTGCTATTCATGCAACGAACCCTGGTTTTTGATCGCCTGTGCATGAAGAAGAAAGGTGGTGCCCCTGATCTGCATGGCTGGTGCCTTTAACAGTTTACCCTTTCAACTGTCAGTCTTGCAAGACTGACAGTGCAATTCTTAGTTTACTCTTCTTTTGCTCCTAGCTTCCTCATACGATGTTGGAATGAGTTCATTCTTCCGGCGTTGGCTTTATCTTTTCGTCCTCTTCACGATGATGTCAAGAACTCTTTGATTTGAATGAGTTACACTTGGTCTTTGGCCCTTCTCCGCTTTCGACTAACTTCTTTTATTGCACTTTTAAGTGTCAATTCGCTTCTTTTGGATGATTCACCTAGCAAAACACAAATAAAGAAAAACAAACGTAATATATAATAATTTTGCAAGAAACTAAGCAATTACTAGCATGGATTCGACACTTAATATATGCAAAATATGCACTTAACAAGGAGCATCACAAATTTGAAGGAAAGTTGAACACGTTCATGGTTTACAAGCAACGGTACAGAATTGAGCAGATTTTAGATTCAAGTATAGCAACAAAACAAGGGGCAGAATTTTTATAAGTTGAAGACTATTATACATGAGTGGAAATTATCAAGGATGAGAGTTCGAGAAGTCTATGATATCAAGACATACAAGTTGTGAAGAATCAAGCGGTAAAGTACTTACACCATGGCCTTTGCACTTACATTTTTTATTTTATTTGTATTTTACTTTCTCTTGTCTTAATCAAAAAAAAAATAAAAAAAAATAAAAAATAAAACGAAAAAAAATAAAAATAAAAAGAAAAAAAGAAAAAAAAGAGACAAGAGAAAATGTTTAGGTTTGTGGTTTGTTAATAGTTTTTATTATTTTGTTTTATTTTTTATTTTGTATTTGTTTTATTTCTCATTTAAAAAAAAAATAAAAAAGAAGAAAAAAAAATAAAAAATAAAAAAATAATATTTGGGTTTGTATAGTTCGTTTTTATTTCTTTTATTCTTTCAATAAAGCCAATGGAAAGAAGGAATATCTATAATGAAGTTTCAAGCGACAAGGAATTTGAGGGAAAGAATCATATTGTCAAGATTCTACGAAGTTCAAGAGTTATCATCAAGAGTTGAAGACCGAAGACGAAGATGAAGACACCGATAGAAGACCGAAGACGTTTCTATGGATGCTGTGAGAGTGGTGCTAGTTGCACGCCGAACGGATACAAGGTAAGTAAGAATATTCCCACCTTCGTTAAATGGTTGATTTCCTTTCGAAGAGATCGTCAGAAAAATGGGTTTTTAAAAATATTAAAAGATGTGGGTTTTCAAAATATTTCGGAGGGTTATGCCTTCCTACCATTCAACGTGTCGCAGGATTCTCTCTTCATTCTTACCTGGACACATGTGTGACCCATAAAAAGCTGTTTATTATTGAGAGCAATATCATAAAACCCTTTCTTGTGAGGCAGAGTCGAGACTTTTGATCACTCCGAACCCGAATTTTAGTCGAGAAGGGATGGTTATTTCTCTCTCAACTTTTAAGAATGAGATTGTGTTCATTTATGTGTCTAACTTCTTATGACTAGTGTGCAGAATCTCTATGTCTTCTTAGCGCGTTGGATGCTATCATTACGGAGAACTATTAAGTTGGCAAAGTAGGTTTTGTGGGTATATCTCTAGTAAACCCTCACGATACTATAACTCGTCCACTAGGGACACCTAGGGGTTTAAAGGCTTGTTATTTATGCTAAAAGTGACCGTAGCCTCGACGACACGGAGTTGTTGTATTTTATTGTTTTGTTTGATTTGCTCGAGGACTAGCAAAGTCTAAGTGTGGCGGAATCTGATAGGTGTCTAAAACACCTAATTTACTATCTAGTAGTTACGCTTTCTTTGCTATTTTTCTTGTGGATTATGTACTTTACGCGTATTTTTGAGTTATTAGGTACTCTGGAGTCGCACGGAGGAAAAGAAGAAGAAATTATCCAATTTGAGCAAAAAGGGCGAAATTGTCATCTCACAGGCAAGTGATATATGGAGCTGACCCAAGGTTAAGGGACAACTCTCTTTGGAGAAGTATTAAAAGACAGCTAGCAAATATTAAGGGGCTGCCAGCTGGGTAGCCCTTATCAAGGTGACTGGACACTGGGTATAACCCTACTCCCATGACCCCTTATCTGCCAGACCTGGGTGGCTGTATCCACTTTCATTTTCTTACACCAGCCTTAGAATTCAGTGAGAAATCATTTCTCATTATTCGACCTGAAAATCGAGAGAGAGAGATTGGAATCACCTGAGAGTTGCAGATGTTATGAAATTCAGGAGGAATTGGACGGAAGAATTCATGGGTTTGTGGCTGTGGATTGAGTTGATTTACTTCTGAATCCAAGATGATGGAAGATGGGTTAGGGTTTGATTCAACAGAGGATTAGAAGATGTTGTTGGTGGAGATTTGGGTTTGTTGCGGCTGTTGCTATTGAAGAAATTAGATCTGATTAAGAAAGAAGCCGATGTTATAAGGGAAGATACGGAGATGAAACTCAGGTGGAATTGGTCGTGGGTGTTGCTGTGAAGAAAAGGGGTTTTGAGATGAAATAGAAGAACGAGATTAAAGCAAATCAGGGTGTTGGTAGTGAAGGATTGAAAAATTGTTCCATGGGTTTGCTTCTGATCTAGGAACTAGGGTTTCTGTTGTGATTTTGGTTTGAATCTGACATTGAAGAAGAAGATGATTGAGATTAAACTGGTTTTGAAGCTGGGTTGGTAATGAACGATTTGCTGTTTCAGGTGGGTTGTAAGAAATAGGGAAGAGGATTGATGGGTCATCTGTGGTGAATTTGAGAGATGGTGATAGCTGAATAGATGTATGTCTAGGTTTTTGCAGCTGTAGGTGGTGGATTGGAATTGCAGGGAATTGCAGGGATTGCAGAAATGGTGGTGAGATGATGCTGTAGAGAACAACACAGTGTGAAGAAATGTTGATGCTGCAGTGTAGTTTGAGCTTTTGAATTGGAAGTGAGTTGCAGACTTGTTGTGTAGCTGAGCTGAAACTGCAGGTGGTAGTGGATCTGATGTAAGATGGCAGAGGCTCATGGCATTGGGGTCAAGATGGTAGTTGAAGCTGCACAAGAACCTGTTTGCAAGTGACAGAGGCGGCTCTAGTGCTGGTGCTGGTGCATGAAATTGCAGCTCAGATAGTTCCAGTTATGGAACTGGTAATTCAAAGAAGCTGCAGTCTGGTAACGCTGCTGCTTCACATATGAATCTGGTGGTGTTAGTCTGCAGGGAACTGCAGTGGCTATAGTTGCAGGTGACTTTGAGATGACAAGGGAATGGATAGTGGTGAATGTATGGCTGTGGATGAATGATGCAGCCGGTGCTTGTATGCCGCAGAGATGGAGCTGTATGAGGTTGAGCACACCAGGTGGTAGTTGTTGGATGAACTGGAATTTGATGCAGCAGAGAATGGGAATTCATGGCAAGAAGACAATGGAGACTGGGTTGAATACAAGCAGTGATACAAAGCTATTACAGGAATGAATGTGTGTGGAGTTGGCCTGAGATGCACTGTGTGAGTTGCGATTAGGTTGCGAAATTGCGCTTCGGTGATACCGCAATATGGAGTCGGTATTCGATGTCTCGTGAGAAGCTGAGAAGAATGAGAAGAGGAATTCCGAGGGTCAGTGATGAGCTGAGGGATTGCAGGAATGAGATGCAGTGTAACAGGTTAGAGGAGCTGGAAAACAAGAGAGTTGCAAGAGAGCCATCATGGCTGGAAGAGCATTGGTGAAGCACAATGATAGTGCAACACAGAGTTTGGCCTGTGCAATGGCCTGGCCTGGCCAAGTTAACTCGATCACTGAATCTGACTCCACCCTGACTCAGGTCTGACTCTGAGATGAGTCATCTGACAGCTGACTCGGTGCTTGACCGAGTTGACCCGTCGATTTGACCCGTTGACTCACTGATCCGGTGACCGGGTGGACTTTGCCGGTCACCTGAAATATTTTCCGGCGACCCTTCCGGCCAAGTTCCGGCCACAATACCAGATTTCCGGCGACCACTTTTGGGACATATCTTCTACATGGGTTTTTCTCTCTTATGGGCTTGGTGGATTCTCATCTAATGGACTTTGAAGACTAGACCTAATTTTAGAAGTTGGAGAAAAGCTATAAAAGGGAAAGTCTTCTACAACATATCGGATATCTTATTTTTCTTGGAAATTTTGGAGAGCCGGTTTTGTTTACGCTTCTAGGGTTTGCTTTTGTTCATCTTTTTCTTTTCAATTATTATTATTATTATGAACTCCATAGCTATGAGTAGCTAAACACATATTATTGGTTACGGGATAAAGTTGATTTCCAACATGTTATTTGATTCAATGAATTAGTTTTGTCTCAATATTTTATTGTTTGTGATTCATAATTAATAGTGTTACATGATTTGATAGTTTGTTTGGTTGAGTCCGGAATCAATCCGATTTACATTCATCTCTAGAGCTATATTAGGGTTTTCAATACGAAAAAGTTGTTTATCCCTGATTCTAAGTAGCATAATTGTGGGTAGTGCTTGTAGTGATATATCCTACTAGTCACAAGTGAATCATAACTTTTGTTAAAACGTTTAGTGCTTTTACACATTCGTTTGCATTGATTAGTCTTATTCCATAGAACTTATTGCTTTTAGGGAGTTAAATCCAATTGTGCTTTTACACTTTAGGTTGCTTTCTAGGAAGAATTCACATATGCATCTTTTAATGTGGTTGTGATAAAATCAGGGAATTAACGGGTTATACTTGCGATCAAGGTATCCTAGGACTATTAGTAGATGAGAGATTAAAATACCAATTCTAATCATTGATGAAAATACATGTTTGTGAATGATATTATCCCGTGACCAATATCTTCTCCTTATTGATTATTCTAACTATTTGCTTTGCTCTATTTTGTTTTCACTTTAGTATTTCGCTTAAACAACAAACATTCCCCCCTTGGTTACCTTAGAAACTGAAAATTACATAACAACAATTGCCTCTCTGTGGATACGAACTCTTCCTTACCTTGTGCTTCATTTAAATTTAGTGAGTAAGAAAGTGAAATTATTTTTGACGGATTGACAACCGACCAGTTACATTAGTTACCAAATTGGTCACGTCAATTACCAGGACTGGTTACCATATTCTCATGGTATTACTTGTGATCGGTCACACCAGTTACCAGGATCGGTTACACTAATTACCAGGATCGGTTACACCAATTACCGGGACCGGTTACACCAATTATAAGGATCGATTATACATTCTTTTGTGATCGGTCACACCAATTACTAGGATCGGTCACACCAATTACAAATATCGATCATACCATCTTAGGTGATTACTTAGGATCGGTTACACTAATAAAAGTCATACCAATACATAAGTCAGGCATTGTGACTAGTTTTACCAAGATACATAACAAGTTATGATTAGTTCTACTAACTCACACATATTGGTAATCCAAAGATATGCAATGAATAACAATACCAATAAGCCTAGCGATTTCCCTTTCGATTCATAAAACAAGTTCATGAATGTACTTCCTTTAAACGAATGTAAACATTGTTTCCTAGGACGAAATCTTCACCCATACCCATACACATAATCACAATAGCATTCATACGATTATGTCGATGTCTTATATACGAAGTTCAAAAGATAAGCATTATACTTCGTATTGTAATTCCTTAACACTATGTCTACTAGAGTATAATCATTCAAAGCTTCGCAGTTATGTTTTCAATATAGCACGACTTGAAAGATATGTTGGGAATGAAACAGTTCAAGTCAAAATATTACTAACCTCAAGAGGAAGGATGATGTCGTCGATGTAGCTTGTTACTTCTGTACATTCTTCAAGTCTTCGAGTAATACTTGTATGTCTCATTATCCTAATTTTTCTAGCCTAACCTATATGAAGTTGTCTCTAGTACATAATCAAGCGACTCTTTAATTGAGTTTTGATTCACTAAAATATGATAACCAAACTTGACATGCCAATGCTTGGTGGGTTCAACCGAGCTATGCTCTGAAAATCTCCCCCCTTTGTCAATTTTAGTGACAAAACTCTTACAATCATATGGATAAACAAATTACAAAAATTCATTATACATACGCTTGATTCCAAGTTTCAACGGCACAATACCCTGCATATATTCAATCCATAAATGTCGCTGAAAACATTTAAATAACAAAGCTAATACTCCCCCTAAAGGTGAGATAGGTAGATTTTCAATCTGCACATCTTTGTTATTTCCCTTTGTAGTCCAAATAACTACAAAACATCATATGATATGTTTCTCCCCCTTAGTCAATGATTTACTCATTCGTTAGATATAACGTTTAAGCACAATTGTCCTTTCCTATGTGATTACAAATTACTTGTTTACTCCATATATTTCTCCCCCTTTTGTCACAAAATGACAAAGGTCCGAGCAAATACCAAAAACCGAAAGGATCTTACAATCTAAAAGAATTGTACAACCTATAAGAGTTAAGCACGAAGGTTTCACATACCACTTTAGATAACCAATATCAAAACCGAAACTACAAGTAATTTGGTTTTAATATGTTATCAAGGAAACAATTGCCCGAAGCAATTTTCCCTAATAGTTTAACAAATTGACTAAGAAAACTTAGTTCCCTTGTTAAACTGATTGCACAAGTACAATCGCTTGTTTCGATAAGACCAAAATAAAGATCAGAATTAACTTTATTTTTCTCATCAGGCACTAATTATTCAGACAATAACTTATACCTTTCACTTTAGACAAGACAAATACTAGGTTAGTTAACTAATATTTCTTGTCAAGGCATTCGATTAGACTTGAATAACTGAATCCTTTACTTTTGATAAGTCTAACTAAGATCATAATTAACTTAGTTTCTCTTATCCGGAATCGAATTGGACTAAACAAATGATCCCGTATTTTGTTAAGCCATAACAATACATACAAACCAAATAAATTGACTTGCACAATTATTTTTCTTAACCGGAAGCAATTGAAATAAACATAGACATTAAAGCACCGCAACTGCACCGAAATTTCGTTAAGACTAAAACAATTGATACCAAACAATAAAAAAAGATATCAAACCATTTTTTTAACCGGAAACAATTGAATCACACACACACATCCATCCATACATACACACATAATGGAATACATATCAATTGTACCGAATTTCGTTAAGCAAAAGCAAAATATATGCAATAAACTCATGCGTTTCTTAAACAGGAAAACGATTAACTAACAAATTTGTTACCTCAGATTCTGCATCCTCTTCTCCCCAGAAAGATATATCATTAAGCGCAAGTTCAAGTTAGAAATCTCCCCCATTATGTTGTCATCCTCTCGCAAGAACAAAAGAACAACAACAACAACAACTGTTAGAGCACTGCTCGGTCGAACTCGCATGTGTTGCTATCTCAAGCATGTTTGTCAATGTTAGTGATCAAAACTATAAGTCTTGATTTCTATACTATTTATAGATGTCTCGGACTAGGACATAGATTGTATAGTTGAGCTTAGACTTCACGGTGTTCATCATTTGAAGACGAAGAACTACTAAGGGAGCTTGTGGAACTTTATCAACAAAAGGTATGTGGAGACTGAAACTCATCTATCACTTGGAAAGTCTATTTCTACTTTATCTCCTATATTGAGACATAAGTCGTATTACGATATAGTTTTCTATATACACATTTGAGATTTCGAGCTGAGTTTATCTCGCTTACATATTTCTCGAAATATGTGTTGGCAAGCTTTCACTTCGACCAAGTTCATATTATATCATGTGAAAATTGCCGGGTAACATCTTACATGGTTTGTGTGATACAATCATTTGGTGTAGTCTTGGAATGTTTCGTTATGATTATTTCAATATCTTGAAAATTGCTTTGATGCTAATAGTGTGTGAAAACGGCTATTGTCATCCTCTAAGAAAGTTTCAATTATTGAAATAAAGAGCTTAGAATCATGTAACCATGTTTGGATATAAACATAGTGTGTTATCACATTTGTGTGTAAGTTCAAAACCGGGAACCTGAAGTATGCGTACACATATGCGTACTGGCGGTTGTTGGATGTCTGGGCAAGTATGCGTAACGGAAGTCTCACGTCTGTGAATGTCTGCTGGAGTTTGGAATGTAAATTGGTATGCGCACCCGTAAGCTTACTAGCGTAACCAAACTCGGTCTAGCTACTTAAGTATGCCTACCCGTTTGCATACTTGAGTTGGTTCTAAAATCGGTTATGTACATGAACTTAAAATTTTATAAAATAAGGAATGCAATCTTTGCAAACCGTGGCCATAATGTTCATGAATTGATTCGAGTGAATCAAACCGATTTTGCTTCATTTGTGTTCTTATATACTTCTATGAGAATATAACAATTGAACGACTCTTTAGATAGGTTCATTTGAGTCATTTGAACTAGTTATGGTTAAGATGAATAAGGTTGATATGAGAGTAATCATATGGCTAACTTCGGTTAACTATTTGTGAGCCAACATGGTGTATACGTTTGGGTACGGTTACATAAACCTAAATGAGGGTACATTTCATTTGTGTGTAACAAGCTAAGTTTGATCTAACGGTTGAAAGATATTAGATTGGTTGAATCAGGTTTTTCATCTAACGGTGAATATTGAATGCTTTGTTACCAAGGTAACTTGGATTGCAAACCCTGATTTGAAAACTATATAAAGGAGAACTCTAGCAACTGGGAAACCCAATCCCCACAACTCATGTGTGTTACCAGTTGCATAAACTAGAGTCAATTTTCCTTTAACCTTAGGTTTCTTCGAGACCCTGTAAGTTAACGACTTCAAAGACTTCATTGGGATTGTGAAGCCATACCCAACTATCTTCTTTGTAGTTGCGTGTTCTGATCTTGCCCGATTCTATCGTTTGAGTACTATCTTCTCTAAGATTTGCTCGAGATTTAATCTCCGATAGGCAAGATAAAAAGTAATCACAAACACATACGTCTCATCGTTTGTGATTCCATAATATCTAGTTTCGCCATCATACGATTTAGATTATTGTGAGGTGATTGATAATACTAGGTTGTCTTCGGGAATATAAGACCGGTTTATCAATTGGTTCCTGTTCACCTTGATTTATCAAAAGACAGAACAAAAAACTCTTGGGTATTTTTGTGGGAGACAGATTTATTCAATCTATAGACTTTTTCTGTGTGAGACAAATTTGTTTATCAAGTCTTCGACTTTGGGTCGTAGAAACTCTTGGTTGTGGGTGAGATCAGCTAAGGGAATCAAGTGCGTAGTATCCTGCGGGATCAGAGACATAAGGAACGCAACTGTACCTTGAATCAGTGTGATATTGATTAGGGTTCAACTACAGTCCAGTCCGAAGTTCATTGGTAGTAGGCTAGTGTCTTAGCGGGTTAATATAATGTGGTGTTCAAAGCTGGACTAGGTCCCGGGTTTTTCTGCATTTGCGGTTTTCCTCGTTAACAAAATTCTGGTGTATACGTATTATTTCTTTTCCGCATTATATTTTGTTATATAATTGAAATATCACAGGTTGTGCGTTAAGATCAATCAATTAGATAATCCAACCTTTGGTTGTTGATATAAATTGAATGACACTTGAACATTGGTCTTTGGTATCGTTCAAGTAGTTTCACATAATAATCAGGCTCGCGGATTTCTATCTGTTTGATTTGGTGATTACATTGTGAAACAGGGATATAAACTCTTTGATATACTTTTCTCTAGATTGAGTCTGACTGTCTAGTTGATTCTCTAGAAAGTACAATGGAGTAAGTCCTCTCAAATTGCCAAACGAATTGTTGGGTGTGGTTTTTGTACTCACGCTTTTTCAATTGGTATCAGAGCAGGCGAACACGTTAAAGACCTTATAAATCTGTATTTGTAGCGATCTGATGATGGACGATATTGTCTCTGAAAACGCTTCACCAGAAATGGATAAACTCAATATCAAGCGTGTTCTAGAAACCATCGATAAGGTTGAGAATCCTGATTTAAGAAAACTCATCAATTTCCTTTGTCTCGAAAAACTTCGTGCTTCCCAAGTCCTCTTGGACCATTTTGCATCAAAGTATAACACCTTTAAGGAACCACAGTTGGAATATGTATGTCTGCCTGTTCTTAGCAAAACTCATTTTGAGTTAGACCTTTTGCATGATGTACCGTTAAAATTGCAAGATTTTGTGCTCCCAAACACACCCGTTCATAAGTTTAGGTTTGGGGGAAGCTCATTCACATACACAGTCTTACTTGCACTCTCATATTATATTTGTGTAAGGCTGTTGATGTTTGTACATACCGTCTTTTGGGTTGATCCTCAACTCTTTAGACTGTTGGTTTATGGTGAATTTTCATTGTATATAATCCGGTAGGACTTGTTAAATTTTTCTTTCTTGCATCGGTTGAGTCTTCTTGTGCTTATATTATGCTAATCCGATATGATCTCCGCTGAGAATGTTGGATTCTAGCCATGACTAATGAAGCTCAACCTTGCTCCCGCCGACATACCGGTAATCTCTTCCCTTTTCTCTTATCAACATAGTTCTCATGGTATGTGACTGTTTAATTTTTCCTATCTGTTGACACATTGAGGACAATGTTCGATTTAGGTTTGGGGGTGAATTTGCATTTAGAGTTTTTAGTCTTTTATTTTCAAAAAAAAAAAAAAAAAAAAAAAAAAAATTCAAACTTTTTGCAAATAAAAACCTCCAACTTTTAGAGATTTTAGAGTCACTAGCATGCTTCTAGGTATGTTTACATAGAGAGTTTTGACCGAAATAACAAAAGTTAGAAGTACCGGAGAACACAATCGGGTTCATTAGTTGATTAGAGCGTTAAAGTTGGATTTAACCATACCGGAGGGCGAACTAGGTGCTGTTTAGATATTCGGTAGTAGAATTGTGATCACCCATAGTGGAGACTACCCAATTTACATCAAGTGAGGCACCAACCTTCAATTTTTTGCAACTTTCTAGAAAAGATGTTAGAGTGTGTGTCACCGTACGTCAATTCCGGGTAGGAAAGGTGAGCTACCCAACTTCGCACCAATTTCAAGACTACTTTTGATCTCTTGAGTGCTAGTTTTTGTCAATCATGAGGGTGACGTCTAAAGATGAAAACTCCTTCTAAATATCGATTTGCAGTTAGCATCACTCTCTCTCTCAATCAACAGACCCATAGAAACACATCATCGTCAACAAGCGGAGCATCATCAGAATATTGAAAGAAAAATTGATATAGTCCAAGGTTTACGTGCAACAAAGAAAAAGAAAAGAAAATAGGATGAGAATTAATAAAATTTATAAAATCAAGACAATACAAGTTGTGGAAAAATTGAGTGACAAAGTCCTTTGTCCATGGAGTTAGTTGTTTCATTATTTGTATTTTTATTTTCACTTTTTGTAAAAAAAAAAAAAAAAAAAAAAATCAAAAAAATATTGTAGTTTATTTTTGCTACCACCATGGTAAAGAGAGTTCAAGAAGAAAAATCCAAACAACAAGAAAATTGAGTATAAAAATTAAAAAAATTGTCAAGTTTTGTGAAGTTTAGAAGTTCGTCATCAACAATTGAAGACCGAAGACCGAAGATTGAAGACGTTTCTATGGTTCTTATGAGAGAGTGATATTAATTGCCGATCGGGTGAGAAGTGAGTGAGTACTCCCACCCTTGCTAATGGTTGATTTCCTTTCTTAGAGATCATCGAGAAAAAGATTCTTTTTGTCCACACTTCGTGGAGTCTCCGAGAAATTATTTCGGAAGGTTATCCTTCTTACCTACAACGTGTGCAGGATTTCTCTCTTTATTCCTGCCTGCACACATGAGAGACTAAAAAAGCGATCTTTTTGAGTGCAATTATCATAAAACCCTAATGGTGAGGCAGAAGTTGAGACTTATGATCACAATCGAATCCGAATTCTTTCATATGGTATGGTTATTTCTCGCTCAGCACTTAAGGATGAGAATGCGTTCTTTGGTAGTTCTAACTTCATGTTACTAGCATGTAGAAACTCTATGTCCTCATAGCTTCTTGGATGCTTGAGACTCTTTTACACTCTGAAGTTGGAGAAGGTTTTGTGGGTACACCTCTGGTAAACCCTCACGAGACTACAACTCGTCCACTAGGGACACCTAGGGGTTTAAAGGCTTAGTGCATACGCTAAATGCATTCGAGAGACCTGCGACAGGGGTATAGTTAGGATTTCTTAATTTCTGTTTCACTTGAGGACAAGTAAATTTCAGGTTTGGGGGTATTTGATGAGTGCTAAATAGTGCATATTTATACACCTTTTTATTGGCATTTTACTCATCTTTTGCGCTTAGAAATCGATATTATCCCAGTTCTCGTGTTTTCTTTGTTTTCAAGAATAAATATTTGTATTAATTAATTTTGTGTTTTTAGGTAGTAAATAAATCTCGGAGAATCTGAGGAGCCAAAAGAGCAGAAGAATTGGAGACAAGCGTCTATGGAGCAGATAGCCCAAGCCCGCGCGAATCGGTTGCAACCCAACAAGGAAGACATGGGCTAGAGCTACCCACGACCCGTGATCCGAACCCGCTCATCCCGAGCCGTTGAGATCTCACCCGGATGCATCATACGGTCGCTCCTTCGCTCACATCTATTTCTCGATGCTCCGCTCAACACCAAATCGCCTCAGTTCTCCCTCGACCGTTCAGATCTCTCCCGCAAGATCCAACGCTCGCTTCGTCTTCCTCATCAAACTTCGCTGCACCTGCTTCACAACAAAAACTACCTACCCTATACCCGTCGAACAAACCCTATTCTCTACTCCATCTTCTCTTTCTTCTCCTCCATACCTCTGCTCTGCTCTTCCATCTCCTCACCCGACCATACCCGAACCTCACCACCACCATCTCCCTTACCACGCCTACCAACCTGCTACCAGCCGCCTCGCCATCACCTCCCAAATAATCTCTAGCTCTGTCTTAGCTTCTACCCTGGGAGCTAAGGTCGAGATAGAGAAGATTAGGGTTATGGTTTC